>CAAKHF010012806.1:0-42684 GCA_901007745.1 Hippocampus kuda
CTCGCTTCCTCCCCCCCACTACCACCACCACCACCTCCCTCGTGGAATCTCAAGTGATCAACGTTGGCTCCATGCAGGTGGACATCCGGCACTGCCACTACCTGGTCGACCTCGACACGGAAGAAGAAACGCCGCGTGAGCCGCGCTACGCAGCCAACAAAGAAGAGTGGAACATCATTGCTTATAAGCCTTTTCTCCAAGCTTCCAGGTATTACACATTCGCTTGTCACCCAGACGACGCACGTATAGCCATCTACATTTTATTTATATATATATATTTTTAATTTAACCTTAAATTAGCAAGATACAGTCTTCTTGCATTTTCAGCCTAGTTTTCATGAATCCAAATCCACACCGGACATGATATTCATCTCAAGCTGGTCGCTTTGTTTCAAATCCTAGGTCCTCTCCGATCTTCCGAGCGTTTTATATCCCGTTCCTCTCTGACCATCACACCAGCTACAGACGCTACGTCATCTTGAAATCACGGCGGCAAAAGCAGCCGCGTACGCGCGGCCACGGCTGATCTTGGAACCAGCTTCGCTCCGATACGACAGCATCCTTTCCCTTTGACTTGACACAGCTGCCGTGTGTGTGTGTGCGTGTGTGTGTGCGTGTTTTGAAATATTCATCTGAAGGAATGAAGATATGGACCCTTTAAGGACCTTGCGTCTATTTGCGGGGGCCTGTGCGTTTGGGCCTGCGTGCGCATGCGAAAACAATTCCAAGGTGTGTTTACTGGCAGTAATCGTGTGTTTGCGCGTCTTTGAATGTCTTACAATTGATGCCGTTCATATCTGTGTTTCCCTTCGTACTGTACATCAAAGTGTGGCTTGAATGCAAAACAAAAAAAAAGGATTCACTGAATCATGTCATGAAAACGTTTACTGTGTTTGGTGTGATTGGTGAGAATGAACGGAAGTGGTTAATTTAATTTGGATGGGTAATAAATGAAAACTGTGACTGTGAACACAATCATTCCGTTTTTAAATAAAATAACAGCACCGTCGCCGACTGGATTGTTTATTTACTTTACAAACATACAAAGCGGTTTAGACATCAAGACATTTCGCATCTTTACGAATATCAGCAGAGGTGAACGTCCCTCAATAACATGCTGCATTATTAATGAAGCAACCTCAACACTCACAGGCACGATGAATCAAAACGGATTGATTCACAAGGAAATAGGAAGGAGCCATTTATGAATTCCGGCTTTACGATCGTGATGCTTCACAACTGCACGACACAAAAACGAGCACTTGCATTCTGCTCATGGTTTGGAATGACTCCAATGAACATGGACGGGCACAGCACATCAGTGAGACGTCAACAGGTCATGCAAATGCCATGCACAGTTTCTTTTCCGAATGCACCACACTAATACTCTTGAGTACACAACGTCAACGTGATGTTTGAGGCCTCGGTTCATTCTCCATAGCGTTATCCACTATGGTATGATAAAAAGCAAACGCAAACTGCACTTCATCAAGCTCACTTCATGACGTTGGTTCAGTGTATGCAGCACCGCAATGTTCAATCTTTCCAGAGTGGAAATATCAACTGGCAACTTTTCAAGAATGAAATCAGCATTATGGCTACGATCTATTAATTGTCCCCCTATTTGTGTTCCTTTGAGTATGTCATGGTCAAAAAAAGAAAACAAAAAGTCGCTCTTCGGCAAGGAACTCTGCAACATAAGGGATATGTGATCATGGAATAAAATAAATCACCAAATTCCATCCATCCATTTTCAATCATTTTCTGATGTCCCCATTCGGGTCATGGACACCTGGAGCCAATCCCAGCTGACATCTTAAGCGACCCTTGAAATCATTCTTACTAAAATCTGTAATGCTCTGTACTTGGATCTCAATTGGTCATAATTATTAATTACATACCCATGGGATCGATTACAAATGTGCAAAAAGTGAAGCGCTGTGAATGCTTTCCGGATGTATTGCTGACAATGACAAGGAACATCCAGTTGTTTTCCTCCAGTTAAATTACAGTATCAAACCATGCGCATGCAGCTTTTTTTTTTACCACCCACGTCCATCACCAGACATAATTCTACTGTGTATACACACACACACACACACACACACACACACACACACACACACACACACACACATACACACACACACACACACACACACACACACATCACACATAGTTCCCACTGTCGAGCCACTGTTGTTCATTTGAGTATTTCCTCCCTCCGTCGGGATTCAGACCACTTCTGTAGCTCTCCAGCGTGGCCTGGTAGGGTTTACGGTTTGCATACGTTCCGAGGATGCTTTGGTAAGAGTCCCCATTGCCGTTGTTGCTGTAGGTTTGATACAAGTCCGCCTTGACCGTGTGAATCCCGGGCGTCACTTTGGGCTCGTAGAGGTCCCTCTTCGCCGCCATGATGTCATCGAACAACTCGTGGTCCCCGTAGGCGCCGCCACTGTCGAAATGCTCGCTCTTAGCGGTGCGGCGGCCCAGACTGCGGTCGTAAAACTGTCCGGGTCGAGGCAGAGTCCCGTCGGTCACATCCCTCTTCGCCGGGCGGCCTAAGCTGCTGTTGTGGAGGTCGCGCGTACCGCGACGCCCCAAACTGAGGTCGTTGAGGTCGAAGTTGAGGAAGCAGCTCTCAGTGCTGGCGAGAGTCACGAAGCCGCTCTCGGTGTCGCGGCCCCCCAGGTTGTCGTAATCCCCCGTGGGGGTGTCGGGGGACGAGCAAAGAAAGGACGTGTTTTTGGTGTGGGGGCGCCCCGATACCAAGTCATCGTCCTTCTGAGAGCGAATCACATTGTAGACGTCAGTTGGGGACGGGCTGGGACGGGCACCAGGCTCTGTCCCGGGTACTTCTGACTTTTTCTCATTCATTCGTCTGTCGGTAGCAGAACAGCACAACCGCTGTCAGGCCAAATGTTTTATGTGCTGTGCAAAGTACACAAAAGAGATGATTCCCCCAAAAATGTGTCACATGACTTGACCTGAGTCAGACTTGAGGGGTCAATTTTAGGACTTGGGACTTTACTTTGACTTCACATTAGTGAGACTCGATGTGACGAACACTTGAACTACTCGACACGTTTTGCCTGTTCAATATAAAAATCCACGTTTTTAAGTTCAAGCTTTTGCAAGTATCATGACGGGAGCTTTTTTGGATTTGGATGAAAAGATTATGTTTTTGATTATCTTGGGGGAAAAGAGAATTACAACAAACTAATAAGTAACAGACATGCATCACTTTAAAACCCACCAAGACAGGCAGGCAATGTTAACTTCACAGATTAGGGAACAGATTGCGGGTCAAACAATATGCTTCCTATCCAGCATTTAATTAAGGACCGGTGATGGATTGTTTTTCTTATACTGTCTGTGATAAAAGGAGAGATTTAGTGTGTGGTCCAAACACTTTATCCATTTCTTTGTGTAAACAAAATAGATTTTTCCTCTCGGGCATGATGAGGTCAATCAAGGTATGAAACACACATCAATTTAGCATACCGCTTTGTTTTTCCAACACTTCCTCCCCGAATGCAGATCGTCGTGATTGATATGCATCCAGTATTGACATTTGCGTTAATGTTGAAGACTTTGTGCGCTCTGCCTACACGCGCTCCTCCTTGGACGGTTCCGGTCATTGATTGAGGCGTCAAAGTTATCGGATCCTTACCGTGCGATGATCATTTTGAAGCAGCAGACGCCTGTCACTGTCAGCAGCAGCAGAATGAGCGGAATGGTGGGGATGATGATATAGATCACATTCAGGGCTAAGAGAAAAACAAGGCATTAGCATTTAGACGTCAAACACCGGCGAGCACACGTTTTGTTCGGTTAGGTCTGACCGCTGTTTTTAACGAATTTTGCGGATGCGAAATCCAAAACTGATCTCCATTTTTCTATATCACAACAAGTTTTTGAGCTATAAGATCAAAATATATGAAATAAATGTGTCAAACTTCTACTTCTGCTCAACCTTGGGTAGAAGCACCAGTAGCCAAAGACAAATTGTGGCAGGGTTTACTTAATGGACCAGGATTTGACACCTCTGTCCGACATGCCAGTTTTAGTTTTAATGAGCATGAAAATAAAACTCAACAGATTTTTTTTTTTCCAAAGAGAAATAAGTCAATTGAATGGGTGATTTAACCTGTGCTCCTCTTTGCGTTGTGGTCACTTGGATTCCACGGCACAGATGAGGGAAAGGTGTCTATCAGGACAAAAAAAAAAAAAAACGCATCCTGTTAGTACAGTTGTGTTGAGAATGATCGTGAAAAGCATAAAAACGTGTTGAAAAAAGGGAAAGCGCACAAAAAAAAACATTTAAAGAGCTAATATCGGCTGATCAAATGGCATCGCATTTTACCTGCATGTGTGGAGTTTGGAGGAGAGGGATCAGCTGACTTGTCTAGGGAGAAAACAAAACAAACAAAAAAAAAAACATTAGCAAAATAGCATGTCCCAATGTTTCAAATGAACACGTGAGGTATACCTGCTGTGTATTTGCAGATGAAATTGTGCTTGGTTTCACAGTTGTCGTCATTCCATTGGAACATGTAGAGACCTCCCAGCCCCGGTGGAGCGGACGGCTGATGATACATCACCACGCACACCTCGTAGCCGCACGATGGCTCATCCCAGTGCCAATTCCTGCACGCACGCACGCGCACGTACCACAGAGCCGCTGTCATTTATCTCAAAATTGCCTCCGCCCTCCTATTTATTGGGCTCACTTAGATAAAAACCAATACAGCCCTGCAATAAATCTTCTCTTGCTGGGGTTATAATGTTCACTTTTACTGTAATTGTTTAAGAGAGAGCTATTGATCTTATTCAATGGGCATTTTGGGAGCTGTCATTTTGAAGGAGTGTCATACCATCATCGGATATATACTGAGAAGTATATTTAAAACGAAAAATTGCAATTCCATTAAATGCCGTGTGGGAACGCTGATAGAAGAGAAATGAATTGAAGACCAGGGACTACATCCAAGCAGTTCGATACGCCGGAATGGGGACAGTGACCTTCTCGCAAATCGATGACATCATCGTTGTGTTCCTGTCTTGTAGAAAAACTGTGAGACTTTAGCCTTAACCGCAAAGCAAAACCACAATTTTTAATGTTTTATTTTTTACACCAGATACCCTTCCTCACACAAGCCACATATTTTTATTCAGGTTTGGAATCGGCAGTGGCCAATCTATTGGGTCAAAACAATTAACCCAACCTTAAAAAAAGTTGGGTAAAAGTAATTAGTAAAACCAATCTGCTGAAAATCCACAACTACCCAGCAAGTGGTTCGGGAAAACAACCCAGCATTTTTTTAATGTGTGCAGTGAATCTAAATGTGAATTTAAAGCCAATTTATTTTTTAATTCCTAATTAGGGTCACAGGTAAAATGAATCTTTTCCCAGATTACTTTTGGGCAAGAGGAGCACTCCACGTTTTCTTCCAATGGCCACTTTGGCATTCGTCACCTTTAATTTACTTAACACACTAAAACCAATCCATTAATGTCAGTGAAGATCCATCCTTCCGTTTTCTATGCCACTTATCCGCTTCAGGCTTGGTGAGACTGAAAATGGTTGGCAGATGGCTGCCCTAAACGTGACCCACCTAAATGTAGACTTTGTGCCGTCCAACCAGTGGTACTGCGACGAGCAGTCGCCACCGCCGCCGCCGCCGTCCTCATCTCCGTGGTTACGCCGCAGCCCGATCCAGAAGTCTCCATCGGTGGGCCTCAGATCCGTGATGAGTTGCTCGACGATCTTCTGCTCGGACGCCGACTCCACGCTGAGAAGCTGGCCGCCATCCCGGCGGCACGCCAGGTCGGCCTCCCCGAAATTCAGCCTTCGCCGCAGCTCGGAGAAATAGGCCAGCTTGTAACACGGCCTGCCGTTACCCGCCTTGCACAGACGCTGACCTGCAAAGACGGGTACATGCATTAATTCAAAGTGGATATTCGGTCCACATGAGGTACCCTGAATTGGAATTATGACGAGTCAGAATCACCGATTTATAAAATTCCTTTTCAGATAACATTTTAACTCTCTGTAAGCACTGTAAGCATTGGTGGTGCAGTGGTATGATTCTCATTGGACACCCACATTCGATTCATGGTTAATGCAACTGTCAAAAGTTTGGAGAGTGTTTTTGCCCTGGAGCAAGATGGTCATACCCGGACGCTTTGGTAGCACTACTTTATGGGTCAAATTTTGGGGTGACATGACAAATAACACACTGTATGTCCCCATTCATGAGCTCTCTGGATCATTTCATCAAAAGGGGTATCGTTTTACGTTGAGTTTGACTAAGTTCGGCAATGAAGTTCATGCTCATGCTTGTAGGACAGTTAAGAATGGTAAAATACATGAATCGTAGAGTTTTTTCCGTTTTTATGATAGGAACATTTGTCATGTGTTCCGGATGTAGTTTACATCTTACTTAGGTTCAAAATATTAGAAACAGTCCCCCTTTATGATGCACTACACCACTGCAAACGATCACCACAATGAGAAATATGTTGTCAAATTGAAGGCACTTGTCAGTCCAACCTGTGCGTTCTTATCCTTGCAAATTCGGCATATTCGATACATTATCGACACAACGTCTGTTTCATTAAGTGTCCAGTTAAGTGTATCCAGATCCACAAATTTTAGGCTGCTTACCTCGAGCTTCAAATAGATCCGCTTTAGGTTGGGAGGCAAATATCCAGCATGAAGTCGGTCATGAAGAGCACCCCCACCCCCACGTCCCCGCCAAAAAGAGATCCACAAGTGAGTGTGTAGAAGATGCTACAAATTGATTACGTGTGAGAGGCTTACCTGTAATGAGGCTTGTGGCTCCTGATGGATGGAAACATGAAATCATGAGGTGACAGAGGATGGCGAGCCGCTCCATGGTTTCTGGCATCTGACTTTGGTTCTCGTGACTTAGTTTGTCATATCACTGTGTCAAAATCAGCACATCGTCAACCAAAACTTGCCAAAGCGATCGGATGCTCCAAGTGCACCCCCCTCCCTCCCAAAAAAAAAAATGTAGTTCAAGTGAAGAAATAAAGAGTCACAAGTCCTCTTGTGTGTGTTGCAAGATGATGTTTGCGTGTGCGTGTGTCAAGAAAGGAGGAGCAAGGAAAAGTGGATGAGGAGGGCGGGGGCTGGGGGGGCAGTGCGTGTTAGGGAGGGGGCTGTAATCTGTTAAGAGCAGTCTTAATGATCGTCAGAAGAGGCGGCATTGATCGCAGAGACATCTAATCACGCAAGTGCTTCTCATTGTAAAAGCCGACACGAGGCAGATTTCACTCTTGGCTTTATGACGGGCGCTTTAGGGGATTATCATTACCAAGGTGTTACGTGAAAATAATCAGCTATAATTTCATTAGGCCCGATTTTCTTGTTAACTCATTCACTCCCAAAGACGTTTTTTAACGTCTTTTCAGACTTGGTCCAGAATTGGCTGGTACTGAATGACTTTTAATGTGGGCAGTGCAGTGGATGTGTTTTTCCCGCATTGTGCTTTCGTGAATATGTGACCAGTTTCACATGAACAAATCGTGCACAAGCGCTTGTCCGACTGTTCCTTTCACGTTTATTTTGCACCTCAAACTCAGAAACGTCAATCCATCAGCGGGACGAGCCAGTGTCCGGCGAGTTTCCGAACATTCCTCTCAGAACTTGCCAATCGGATAATAAGGATCAGCAGCTATTGACGCCGCTCGCACTTTTCTCAGCACAAATGGAGGAAAGGGAAATGTATGCACTTCGCGATGGGAGTAATTTCTAAAATGGCCCATAAGGTTGATTTAGGAGCAGCAGAGAGACAGATCAGCCGAAGTTTGAGGAAGCGGGATGCTTCATCAGGAATCTGCTGTGTGGGCTGGCGAGGAACGAAGACGACGAGGCAGAATTGCTGCAGCTGCTAATCCCCTTATGTTTGATTGATTCCAGTCTGGGGTTTACATGGGAGGGTGTCACGTTGAGGTTAGCAGGTGGGCAATTAAGCAGAAGACGAGTGGGTTGGGTAACTGAGCCCTTCTTGTTTACAACATCTGAGAGCAGAAGGGGCTTTCATTCAATTAAGACTCCCGCTCTCACATGCTCTGTCTCGGGCCATCCCGTTGACCTCCTCTTCCCTCCGTCCTAATTAGTTAAAGGGAATCCAGATGAATGCTCCCACGGGGATGCTCCCCGTACATCACTGGTCGCCCACACGCACGCACGAGGCGGGTGGGCGGTGCCCTGTGTCAAAGAAACTCGAAAGGAAAATTCACCACATGTTGGACGTTTAGCCAATAGGCAGAATTGCTAAGTGTACTTTTTTTCCCCACTGAGTCAAACCATGACAGCATAATGGTCAGCTGATCAAGTCAAATAAGCTCTTCCGAGGCCATAAACCTGCCTGTGCATCTTTTGTAATGCAGCGCACGCATGGTAAAACGCACGCACGCGCGTACGCACACAAAACAATAACAAGTGCTTCTGATTTGCACCACAGAGACATACAAAACTGTACCATGTGCCAACCCAAAAAATAATTTCCACTAAATTAGATTTGAATAATGGATGCTGGCACGCCACCAGACGCGGTGTCCGCAATGCGCAGGCCCGAGCAGACGAGCTGGAAACAAGCCTCGACTCGGTGACCCAAAAGGAGAGTCGGAACGTTCCATCAGCAAACGTAAAAGCCTTTTAATGGAACCTTGTAGTAACTTCACGGCGCATTCTTGTTTGCGGTTTGATGAACGACCAGTTGTTAACGGAAACTGTTGAGGATGATGAACGCGGCGTGGCGTAGCCACTCAGCACCAACAGCATCAGGTACACCTGCAGCACATCCCATTCTTATAATAATACATTTTATTTATAAGCGCCTTTCAGTACTTCTAATCGACTACTCATGAACAAAGGTGGCAAACGTGCTCTCTCTCTGTACGAGGTGCGACATATAATCATGCTACACTAAAAGTAGGACAGAATTATGACTACACTTAATTTTTTTTATGATACTGTCTTAACTTAGTACAAAAAAAAACGTCTCTTCACAAAAAACGGTTTGTTTTTATGCACTTACATAGTGCGCATACTGAGAAGAAGGAATATTACATTATGTTGCCTGCAATTGTTTTAGCTAATTACTATCGACTTTAATGCTATCGAAACAACACGGTTTGGCTCAGGCTTTTATACTGTCAAAACATGTTCCGACAGTCTTGGTAACATTGAGAACTGACGAAAAAAAAACCCATTCTAAATTAGCTAATAATAACTGAAAAAATGCGCCTGGCCAGTATGTTTTGTCAGATTATAAATCTTTGTTATCTTTCTGGTTTTACGCAAGCACAAGGAACGTATTCGCCATTCATTCAGTAGACCTTATAATTTGCATGGCCTTGACGTGCTTGTGGGATTTCTCATTCCGATAAAAAAAAAAAAGATACATTGATTTGTTTGGTAATGTATTTGAGAAAAAAACTTTCCTGTTTGACAGCTACAAAGGGGAACATTTATCAGCATGGGAATAGAAATTCACTTACCAATTTGGTTTCATACATTCATTGAGTACATTATACCTACATTCCATAAAGCAATATTGTAAGGTTTTTTTTTTTCCAAACTATATAAAGACACTGAGCAAGTTACTTTTTTTTTCAAATCACGACTTCATATATGTTTTCCGTCTTGCTCACAATCGTCTACCGTGACATTTCCGAAAAACATGCGCGATGATATTAATGTGAATTCCTTGTCTCCCCTTCAGGTAAACTCTCACCACAAAATCAAACCGCAGCATTTAGCTCTTCAAGAACTCCAGCGGTGCATAATCATCCTGGTTGTCGTTTCCAAGGATAGATTTGAGGTAAGGTACAACCCTGAAGACATTGATGTGGAAATCACGGGAGTTCTCGTCTGAGTCGACGACACCACCGCCCTTGCACATGTTTTTGCTTCCCCAGCTGACCACTCCAATCTGGAACAAAAAATAAAAACAAAACTGTTTTTAATTAAAAAATATAGAAAACAGTTGTTTTTTATTTTCATAAAGACTGCATACAGTGGAACCTCCTTTAGTTGCTGTACAGCAGAGGCAAAAGCACTGATGCTGTATTTGAGTTGAAGTACGTTCATTTCCTTGATTTAAGTCAAACAAAGAAAAGTAAAAAACACAGATACCCAAAAACTCAGGCCAGGGGTTCCAAATTATAAAACACTTCAAGAGCAGCTTTAATTTCATATTTGGCTTAATTGTGAGGAACCCCCCCCCCACCTCAAAAAAAAAAGAAAGGCTCACCTGCACTGTGCGATGTTCGTAGTTCTTGAAGACAGCTCCTCCAGAGTCACCTGCCCCAAACGACATTCCTCAATGAGAAATAAAGCCCCCCAAATGCTCCATAGGAATGAAAAAGCCACAAAGTACACTGTTACCTGTACACGCTATGTGATCTCTGAAGGGAGTGCGACCACCGGTGCACAGGAAATTTTCCGTCACGGGAACCTCTGCTTTCTGTGCAGTGATTCCCGGTGCCTCCAGTGCGTGTTGAATGCATTCGTCCCTCTGCGTGACACAACGGAGAAGGTCAAATGAACTCAAGGAAACTTTTGCGGGAACAAGAGGCTAGATTTGTCAACAACTCACCTTATCGCCAAGTTTAGCGTGGACGTGTTTTTCATCCACCCATTTGGCCTTGCTGCGTGTCAGGAACGTAAGTTTCTCCATGTTCTTTAACAGGAGCTGCTCTGTAATTAGAGACCACAAAAAATGCAGACAATTCAGCATAATTAGTTTAAGGATAAGCACGTGCAATTAGTAGAAAAAAAAATATCTTCATTTTCATTTCTAAATGTCAAATTTGCCCTCACCTGAACCACTTTTTTTCTTTTGCATACAAGTGCTACACGATCATGCTTTCTTATTTCATTAGTTCAGTTACCTTGTTCTGCGCAGGTGGATTCACCAACCAGTTTTAGAGCATCACTGGTCTCCTGGGTGCAGGGGATGCAAATGGGTCTAAACAAGGAGAGAAGACAATGTCACGAGCAGTTTCACAAACATTACTTTTTTTAAATCACTATTGAATCACTGTCGTACCTGACCAGAGTGGAGATTTTCACAAATTCGGTAAGTTGAATGAGAGCCACGTCATAGTCGTAAAACTCCTTCACGCCCTCGCTGACTTTAGCGCTGATGTTGAACTTTGGGTGTAAAAAGAAATTCTTAACTTTTTTGGCTGTCATAGAGAGAGAAAAAGAAACAGGAGCAACAGAGTTATCAGGGACACAAATTTCCATGGATGCATTGCACAAAACAAAAATTGGGATACGGTGATCTGTGATATAGCGGAGGAAAAATGTAAATACAAATGAGCCTTTTAGAATACAAAGCTAAATGATGGAAGGTCCCTCTGGGGCATCTTACTTCTGCCCTGTCCGTCGTCGATGTCAACCGTGACATGCTTGGGCAGATCTTCAAACGTGAAGCAGTGAGCGGCGGTCAAGATGAACATGGGTGTCACCAGAGAGCCCATGCACTTCATAACACGACCCTCGTTCTTAAAATATCAGTCAGACACCAATTAGATTTAGTCCACGAGGTGACACAAAAAGCAATTAGAGAAAAAAAAAAGTCTTCATTTTTTTACCTGGACAACAATCTGCGCTGACCATGGATAGTTTTCCCTTTTTTCAGTGGTGACATAATCCTTGTGAAGCCCACACAAGCCTTTGACTTCATCCTCATCTGAAAGTAAATAAAAACTGACTGTAAAATAATCCACATTAAAAAATGTGACATGTTATGAAGCAGCGTGAGTTAAGAGGGCTCTCCTTGTCGTAGTGATGCTCATTGTGACATTCTTGAAAGTACACTTTGCTTTAAATCATAATTTTAAGCCCAAATGGAGGCCACATTTCTAAATAAGGATTATTAAAATGATATTTCACAGCCAAAAGACAAAAACACTCATGGAAACAATTACCGTACAAACTTTTTTTTTTTTTTAACCTGAAAAGCATTGCTATAAATGCAATTACAGTATAGTGTAGTGCAGTCATTTTAAAAATTTCTGGAGTGTAGATCATTTATATTGTGTTTTTGTAATTGTCAATAACGCATGCTAGCTCATTCGAGGTTATTAGCTTAGCCTCTAAACCCCAACTACAGTGGCCTGACAGGGACAAAAGTCATTGCGCAAAGCTTTCTATTCCAACGGCTTTTCTTGCTATGTGTTGGTAAATTCTCAATGTTGTTTTTAAAATGTGCAGTTTGTGAGGTAAAGTCTGCTCCATATTTTAATGGCCTCAAGTAATGGCGCTTAATTAGCAGTGCAATCAAATCAATGGTGTAAAATGTGAAAGTGATACTTGAGCTTCTTGCCCCAACATAAGAAGGAATACATGAGACATTTCATGAAAGGAGAGCCTGCTTTTAAGTACACGAGGAAACGAGATAAGACTGCTTTGTCATGTTGTCTTAGAACTCCTCGGAATCAAATTAGATCTTGGAAATGAACACTTGAGGACTTGTGGAAGCAAAATATAATAATAAATCTCACCGATAATTTCATCAAATGTCTTTTGCAGTTTTTTGATGTCTTTCATCCTGAAGTAATGGTTGCCACCCGTCCCCACGACGAGAGGCTCCAAGTCGTCATCAAAGATCTGCGCCCCGATGGCGAAAATGTAAATGTCTAAAAGGAGGACGCAAAATAAAGAGCGGCTTATTCATTTGGATTGGACTCAAGCTCATTTGAGCAAACGCCAACTCACCCAGGTACTCTGCTCTCAATGGCTCTTTCTGCTTATAATTGGGGTCCATGTATACCAGGTTCTTGATTTTTTCAACTGTCGGCTCAGGTGAACCACCCATGTTGTAGGCCCCTGTGTGTCAATCAAAAATAGATTGGAACACACTTTGGCTTAATTTTTTTTTTTTAACTCGAGCAAATAATGTGTACACATTGAAACTGATTTCAGAGGTGAATGAAGTTTACCGTCTGTAAACAGAATGATGACGTGACGGTGCTCCTTAAAGCCGTCTTCCCCTGTTCGCTGCTTGATGAGTGCCATTCGCTCCAAGAAGGTCATGAAGACCAGGTTGAGATCGGTTCCAGCTGTGTTTCCAGCTTCGAGCGGGGAACAACAAACACACTAAGTCAAACCTCCTAACGAAGCAGTTGAATAAAAATGGCATTTCCAGAAAGAGGGCTGATCTGTTGGGCACCCACTGCCAATATTGAAGCTTTCCACTTTTGTCTTCAAGACGTTCAGTTGGACTTTGCCGTCCAAAAAATCCAGAATGTTGACAACTTCAAATACTTCGGAGGAGAAAAATACGACTTCGTAGTTTGGAGAGATAGGAAAAGATGAAATCTGTATGGCATGGGAAGAAAAAAAGAAAAGCACCAATCAAGTCTAGTAATGAGCACACAAGTACATGCAAATTGCTGCAAAATATGTCCCTTATTCTCAGTAATTGCTAACGTGTGTTACTTTGTAAATGGGCCATTTATCATCCAAAATAATATCCTGCTGGCTGCACTGAGAACACGCAAGAGACTCGGGCCAAAGCTTCAGTCAGGATTATGATGCGAACAGTAATTTGTAATGAAATGCACTTGTAATGGGACGCTGCCCTGACAGCTAAATGGAATGAGACCCTGTTTGTACCTGTTATGTGGACAGTGAGCCAAAATGTGCTCCTGAAGGTGTGCCAGACACTTAAATGCTTCACACCAAACTTACAGCACATTATGATGACATTATGATGACTTTTCCAATATCTGCAAAAACACAACTTTTTTTTTTGGTTTGTTGAGCCCTTTTAATAGTTATATAAGAAACTGCTGCTGCAGATGATCTGTCAAGCATCATACGTCCTTATTCATCCTTATTGTCCTTATTTTTCAGAATGTCGACGAATTGATTAAATGTGGTACCCGCAAAATCGCGGGGGTATTTTTGTAAATCAGCATATTTGTGGTCAGTGTCCATCAACAGAAGCTCCCTATTTAAACAATCAGCAGTTGTTGTTGTTGTTACCTTGGTGATAAGTTTAGCTACAGTATCCCTGGCATCATTGAAGTATTTTTCTTCGATGCTCTCAGAAATATCCACACCAATGTAGATGTTGAGTGTTCCTGTTTTTGAAATCCGGATTTTTCTGCCCTCCTGTGTGTCATCTGAATGGATTAAAAAGTTGGGAGTTAAAGAGTTAATAGAGCCTCGCCATTTTGTTTCGGCACAAATGCACTCATAGCCATTTGCAGAGCATAATCATGCTGTGATTGCAATCCATTTTATTGTGATAAATACATCGGCGGACATCATTAGGCTTACCTGTGGGCTCCAAAGTGGTGAGGCTGCCTTTAATTGCGCTGCCAAAAGCCTCTGAAACTTCCAGTGGAGTATCATAAGTGTAATCGTCTGAGGAGGTAAAGACACCGAATGAATTCCAGTTGATGAATACAATCTTTCACTGATTGACAATGGTTTATATCATCTAGCAGTGTTGATAAAAAAATAAATAAGAAAAGGATACTGTATCATATGTACAAAAATAAATCAATAAAATCAAGAAAACATCAGTGGCATACTTGGAAGGCGAAAGTTATTTTGTACACAGGCTATTAGTGAGCAACTCATGAATCACAATCCATCACCAATTTACTGCCCATGATCTCATTCTGACGCTACTGTTGAGCCTGCCGTACTCTGAATGGATTGTGTCACTGGGAGGTGATATCATGAAATTTACACACTAGGACAGAAAGTTTCGAACAAGCGCAACTACCATGGCATGTTTCCAACAAGGGAGAAATGAATTAAATGTCATGAATATAGTCCATTTGAAATAGAGTTGACAATTTTAAAAAGAAAATCCTCTTAATTAACCGGGTGCGGATTTTGTTTGAGCCCCGATGGTGTAAGTATGAGTGTGGCAGTGCCTGGCTTACAGTAGCAAGCGGGTTCCGTGCCAGTCCATTGGCCGTTCTCCAGGCACACTCGCACACTGGAGCCAACCAGAAACAGATTGCCGGTGCAGCTGTATTTCACTTTGTCGTCAAGTCCAAACGAATTCCCGGTTCTCAAGGCGCCAGCTGGGATCCCGGGATCGGCACAATCACTTCCTGCTGTGTGCGATCATTTCAAAGGCACCAAAATCAATTAGATATACACAACAGTAACCCTGATACAGTGGAACCGCCAAAGTTGAACATAATCTGTTTTGTGACATGGTTTAAAATAATACAGTAGATTTGATATTATATTGTAACAATATGCATCTCTGAAAATTAACAATGCACTTAGACATAGGAAAATGATTCAGTTGAAATGTACAGCACATAAAAGTTAACATTTTTTAAACACAAATTAAGGTTTTAGAAAAAGTAATTCTTAATATTAATTGGAAATGTATTGTACTGAAAAAGCTAAATACAACTGAATGTACTGAGACAGTGATTCTTTTCACATACCACTAGAGGGTATCCATGTACCACTAGTGCTACTAATGCCACATTTGGTGAATCATTGATATCGTATATTGGCATTTAGATGAGATAGGGATGTGCGCAAATACGGGGGGAAAAAAAAGCACGGAATTGAGGCCCACCTAAAGCTGCAATTGAGTCACTTCAAGATAGTTCTTTGACGCCAAGACAGCACTTTTGCCGTCATGGGCATTTCAGAGAGCACAAAAATAGAATAGGTGAATTTTTCAGTCAATAACGGAGGATAGGTTACAAGAGAAATTTGCAAATGGTGCGCGCATAGGCGGGTGAAACAATGCGGCGGTTTTTCGCAAGCAGCATTAGAACACATATTGATCTGTATGGTTGCTTCATCAGTATTGACTGTTTAGGAAATTAAAGAGCCAACATTTTCTGAGGTCAAAAAGAAAAACAACTGTCAAGCATGTCTTCTAATTTTCATGATAGTAATTTGCCATTCTGACATGAATGGTACCCTGTTGTTTTTTTTTTCTCCACCAAAAATGAAAAATGCTAATTATCTCACCTGACATCACTTATGATGATGGTTCGAACTCCAATAAGGAAAAAAATTCAGTGTATTTTATTATTATTTTGTGTTAAAAACCTTCGAGGTTCCACTGTGGTTAAAAACATCAATATCAGAAAAGTAGACTCACAGTCACGACTGCAGATAGGAGTGGAGCCACTCCACTTGCCGTTTGGTAAGCAGACCCGCCTGGCTGAGCCTCGCAACGTGTAGCCCGAGTAGCACTCATACGTGGTCTCGTTGTCTGCAAAGTATTTCTCCTGAGGAGGATAAACGCTGCCGTGCATCAGCACAAAGGGGTTCGGGCACTCGACCACTATACATAGACGAGCAGGGATTCAGATTAATTGCGGAGTGAGGCAAGGTGTGAAAAGCATCATCTTGGCGCTACTCACTCCTGCACGTCTGAGGTTTAGAGCGTCGGGGCATTTCGCTCCATGTGCCAGTGAGCAGGCACACGCGCCTTCTGGAGGGATATGGATAGAAACCCTCAGGGCAGTGATAGACCAGCATGCTGCTTGCATTTAGTCCCTTGGTCAGTGTGTAATGGCCTCCCTCTATTTGCATGTTGTCCTCGGTACAAGCGCACCGCACTTCTCCAACTAAAATGAAAAATAAAGTTAATACACAGGACATTTCTCCATTTCGGGAAAGTTATCACCCATCTAAGCACAGATTGAGAAACTAGAACACATCTAGATCTAAAAACAGGTCCAGTCAATCCAGATTCAAGCTTTGTAAAATGTCACACACACACCGAGCTCACCTATTAGGAGAGACAAAAGTGCCGCACACCCAACCCAGTGAACAGATAGCTGCATGTTGGAAACTTCAGCAAGCGAAAAATGAGAAGATGTGCAGGAGATGGCCTTTTATTAACTCACACAGCGCGCAGGCCAGAATCGAGATGTTACTTATTAACTTTAGGGACAAACAGAATTAGATCAATATTACTGTTAGGGCTGATGCTGAAAACTTGATAATGTTGCAATGAATATCAGAGTCATACTTAGTTCTGTTGCAATTGATTGGTCAAAATGAAAGCAAAAGTCTTTCTGATTGAAACGATGATCACTAACTCATATTGGTGTGTTTGGCATTGGACTTTAATATTCAGATAAAAGAAATGTTAACACTGTATTGGGTTGCTGGTTTTAGTCATGCTGTACAAATTAAGTCTACTGTATCCTATGGTATTAATTAGGTCATCTTTTCATTCTGTATTTCATGTGAAATTGCTTGAGAAAGCCGAAGTACACTCGCCTCATCATTTCCCAAAAATGGAGGCGTAGTTGAGCATGGATTTGTTTACACGCTGACCCAGGTATTGATCGAACACCGCACGGGTTCAACTGACCCTCCAGGAATCTCCCCACGCACCCTCCATCCTTTTCCTCCCGTGCACTGCAAAGCAGAACATGTAAATGAACACAACCATTGAACACAGCCAAATTTGACCCAATGGGATCTCCAGGGTTAATTTATTACATGACAGAACAACCACGAGTTATAAAAGGGTGAAGTGTGATATTCGGCACAGACAATAAACTACATAAAAACTGAAGGGTAAACCTGTTTCCAAATTTAGTTTGGAGCAAACGTGTTGGACGTCATGTACGTTTTGATCATGACGTCTGATTCACTGATGGAAGAAGACTTTGATTCTTTCCTCTTTCATCTAAAACTACTTCAAAAAACAAGTATGCAGGAATAGTTGTTACGACTGTATGACTGTCCATATTTTATATGTTGTTATATTATTTTTGGTATTTCATGTTAACTGTTCTGTAAATAGATTTTGTTACAGCTTCAGCTGTTGTGAAAGCACTATATCAATAAAGATGTTTTGGACGATATTCATTTTTAACGTTACTTTATTTGAATCTATCATTCTCCAACTGTTTGATGTCTATGATCTCTTTTATTCAAGAAACGTCATATTTCTACCCGTGCCATAAAGGTACAGTTCTGGTGAACGTCTACTATCACATTCGTAACATTTAGGCAATAAAAAAAATGTTACTTATTTAAATTAGTAAAATATTGAGTCTGTTTACCGGATAAAAAAAGTCACAAGCCAGGAATGATATATTTAAACATAACTATGTAACTGCGTCAGCGTAGGTTAACACAAGGATGCATTGCTACTTATGGAGACGCCGCCGTGACAATGGAACATCGTCGTGAATCGAGAATCCTACGAAATTACATTTGGGAAGCAAATATAGCTTTCAAAAGTCTCTCATGGTGTTAAAAATATGCGATACCGGTCTCACTGTAAGGGATACATGTAGACTATCACATTTCCTCTGCCGTAAAGCATAATTGAATGTTTAACAAACGAATGTGCCGCAATGAGGACGTAAACCGGAAGCAAATGAAACGAAGGCGGAAGTACGTAACGGGGGAAGTAAACGTTTGCAAAACAACAGCGCGCCAATTTGATTCTGTGCACTTACCACAGTGGGCTCTTGTAGGTGTGCTTCATATGTTACTTCAACGTCAGTTAGACTTGGAAACTTGGGAGACACTGGTGGTTGTGCAGGTACGTGGCTGCGAACGAGGCAATAGAAACTTTATTTGGATTACTGTCGTGCTACAGACAATAAGACTATTTTGACTTTCGAAATGCGAGTGTGTTCATAATGTATCTTTCTGTTTTTAGCATGGCTGTGCCGTTTGTGCAGGACTGGGATCTTGTTCAGACACTTGGTGAAGGAGCTTATGGAGAGTAGGAAAAACTTTGTTGTTTGTCACTCAGTGCACTGTTAATTATACATATATAATGAAAATATCCCCCCAAAATTGCGCCGTGGCGGGCGCGACTGGAGAAAGACCATTTAAGTTTTTATTGTCCTCCAATGGTTATGCTTGGTGAAAATATATGCAACAAACAAACAAACACATCTATTTTCTATAGCACTTGCCCTCATGTTGGTTGCAGTTGAGTTTAGGCGGTGTAGACACTAGCCTGGTTAAAAGCCAGGAAAAACAACATAAGTCAAAGTTCATATAAGAATGTATTTGACTTCAAAGGTAAAAAATGTTTTACCAGTCTCTTTCATGTACCACTAGGGAGACCCCAGTACTCCACTCTGAGAATCACATTTGTAGATGATTTTTTTTTGTCATGTTCCTTTCTGCAATTAGAGTGAGGCTGCTGGTGAACAGACAGACGGAGGAAGCGGTCGCAGTCAAAGTCATCGACACCTTGCAGGCCAAAGAATGTGCAGAAAATGTCAAGAAGGAAATCTGTGTGCACAAGGTAGGATGTGACCTCTAAAGCAATCCTTCAAGTATTTCAATGAAGTCAATTGATAAGTGTGTGAGCTATTTAGTTCTGTTTTTTTTTTTCTCCAGATGCTTAACCACCGGAACATTGTGCGTTTTTTTGGCCACCGTAAGGAAGGAACTACTGTCTATCTCTTTTTGGAGTACTGCACTGGAGGCGAGCTATTCGACCGCATTGGTGAGACACAGGTTAATTGTAATGGACTAATTAAACTATAAAGTTCTCCCTTAAAATACTACATAACATAGAGAGTCCATTTACTCCCGCTTCATTTTTATTTTGAAAAGGCAGCTTTTATATCAGTTGTCATGACTTTGTACATCCCCAGTAATAAACAAATAAATGCAGCTAATCAAACTTCTGTCTTCAGAGCCGGATGTTGGAATGCCGGAGAAAGATGCTCACAGATTTTTTCAGCAACTTGTAGCCGCTGTGGTGAGAGAAGCACGCTTGTGTGTGTGTGTGTGTGTGTGTGTGTGTGTGTGTGTGTGTGTGTGTGTGTGTGTGTGTGTGTGTTTTGATCATGTGAGCTCCTTGTTTCTGATTCAATCCAATTCTCACTTCATGCTTTTTGCAGGAATACCTCCACGGAATTGGCATCACCCACAGAGACATAAAGCCTGAGAATATTTTGCTGGATGACAAAGGTAAGAAACTGTGACTGTGTATGCCAATACATAAGATAAGATAAGATATCCTTTATTTGTCCCACACTGGGGAAATTTACATCCGCCTCTTGTCACCTTGGATAGACTCCAGCAACCATCATGAGTACACGCGCTATAAAAAGAAACGCATCAACGGTTGCATGTATTCATGTCATTTTTATCTACTGCGCTTTGGCTTTTCAGACAACCTCAAGCTGACCGATTTCGGCCTCGCAACCATGTTTCGCTTCAAAGGAAAGGAGCGGCCGATGAATCGTCTTTGTGGGACTCTCCCTTACGTCGCCCCGGAGCTGTTGAGCCAAACCCAATACAAAGCTCAACCTGCAGATATCTGGTCTTGTGGCATTGTGCTGACTGCAATGCTGGCTGGAGGTAAGGCTCACCAAATGGTAACATGCCCCAAAACCAATTGAATGGTGGCGCAGTGGGTGGGGTCAAGCAACTAGTTTGGAGCTAATTGAGCTCATTTGTTAGTTCGTGGACTATTTGTACAAGTACATAATCGGCTAATTATTGAGGAAGTCTGTCAACTTTTACTCAATTCATGCTAACAAAGGGCTTTTCTGAAATGTATTTTTTTTTCTTCCACCTGCCAGAACTGCCATGGGACCAACCTGCTGAAATCTGTCAGGAATATTTGGATTGGCTTAACAAGAAAACCTACCTGTCTCCCTGGAAGAAAATACAGCCAGTGCCTCTCTGTAAGTCCTCAATTTATATATAGATCATGCGTTGCCCCCCTTTGTGTGACACGCCGTCTTCTTTTTGTAAGGTTTATTGTCCAAGTTATTGTTGGCCAAACCAGAAGCACGCATCACCATTGCGGACATTCAGAAAGACCGCTGGTTCACTCAAGGTAAGTCATAAAGGAGCCTGTAAGTTAACATGACATTTCTAATCATGATTTTATGCAGGTGTAAATCAGCCACTAGGTTCTTTAAGCTCAGGTGCCAACAAACACCGCCGAGCTGATGTTGAAGGCATATCCCGAGCCAGCAGGTGAATCTTACTTTTCTTTTTCTTCGGCTACATTTTTTTTGGTGTGCCCCCACATCGTCAGCGTTCCGGTATTTGTCTTTGCAGCGATGACAAGGTACAGTTCTCCAGCTCGCAGCCCGACCTTGCCGTGGGAGGTTGGGAAGCCATGCTGCTCATCGGTCAATCAGACGGTCAGGTTAGCTTCTCTCAGCCGACCAAACCCGAGCACATGCTGCTGGGCAGTCAGCTGCTGGGAACGCCAGGAGCCAGTCAGGTGACTCCGGCTCCTTTAATTCTGATGTTTTTCTGCATCACCTGTAGCTTCAACGGCCTTCTGCCAGACAGTTTTAATTTTGTGACTTTTTTTTTCATGATCTTGCACTCTGCGAATTCCCCATGTATTTAAATAAACTAAAACAAATACTAAAACTAACGCTTTCATGATCAAATCTCTCCTTTGTGGACACACAGACCCCGTGGCAAAGATTAGTGCGCCGAATGACACGTTTCTTCACCTCGGTGAATGCTGACACCTCTCTGACTTCGCTAAAAGGCGCCTGCGATAGCTTAGCCCTCTGCTACAAACTCACATGCAACAATCAGGTATGCTTTATTTACAGGGTCCATTTTAATTTGATGACTTAGAAGCACTACAATTTAGATTTTTAAACCCTGATCTGTTTGTGATGCAAAGAGATTTTGACCCATCTTTGTCCCCCAGGTGACTGTGAGCACACTCGACAAGCGAAACAACAAGCTCATTTTCAAAGTCCATTTGCTTGATATGAATCAGAAAGTGCTGCTGGATTTCAGGCTGTCCAAGGTGGTTTTTAGTCTCGACTTTGAGTGATGACGTCAAACCGAACGAAAAGGTAATTGATGCACGCGCACATCATCATCATCATCATTTTGTGCTTTCAGGGTGACGGTCTGGAGTTCAAACGTCTCTTCGTGAAGATAAAGCAGAAACTGTGCGACATCATCTGCACTCAGAAAATCCCCTTTCCAAATATAAACTGACATTGGCCGTGAAGGAGGGCGGCACCTGTTTATACGTAGCTGTTGACTCTTTATTGTTAAATATCTAAACTTTCCTGTTTGTTTGTTCTGTTTTGTGTTTGTCTGACCCACTTCCGGTTGTCATGTTTTGTTATTTAGAAATAACGCAAACATTGCAGGTGAACCATCCATAGAAACGTTACATTTCTGTTCAGCCTGTGAAACTGATTTGTTCTTAATTAAGTTGCTTTCAAGTGATACTGTTCAAAATCTTAAATAAATTATTTTTGAAAAGATGTTCATGCCAAACAATCTATGTTGTGCATTTTTCTTTTTAAGAGAGGATTCAAACTGTATATTTCAGGCTTAAGATGATGAGCCGAACAAAATAGTGATGCAATCTTTGGTGGCTACAAAAAAAAAAAAAAGAAAAAAATGAGGACTTCTATGACTTTGCCAGTAACGTGCTTTAGGATCCAGTCGCCTGGACGGTGATGGTGACATTGACGGGTTCGTTGTCGCCTGTGGGAGGGGCTTGGCCGGCGGTGGTCAAGGGTGAAGCCGCCCGGGGTATTCTGGGAGCTGGATAAAGAATCATAAGAAAACCTTTATTCGTCTCACAATGGAGAAATTCACAATTCACAGCAGCAAAGTTAAGAATAGCAGCATAACCAGCAAATATGGTTCAGTATCGCATCTGAAATAATGCAATGCATGACGCACCTGCATCGAAAGACAATGAGTATTATAAAACATTGCACAATGATCGTGGCTTTGTTTTTATTGTGTACGGTAGCCGTTCATGATCACAAAAAGAGTGATCGCACACATACATTGTGACTGAGCTTGCAGTGGATTACTTTTTTGAGCCAGTGGGTTATTGTCGTTCTGTCAATTTCTATTGAGCAGGGTGCCCTTTATCCTGAACTGGCAAGTGGGGCTGTTGTATTAATCATGTGACTTTTTAAGCATTGCGTAAAGTGTACGTGTCCATCTTGCCTTGGCTGGATGAGCCGCCCATTTCTGGTATTCCGCCCTCCGTCCCGTTGACCACCTCATCCTCTGGGAAATTAATGTTCTCCCTCGACTGGCTATGGTGCCTGGAAGAGGAAAACGTGACAATCCATTCGCATATTTAGGTGAAGCCAAAAAAAGGCTCTACTATTTTGCTGATGCTTCGCATACTCACAGGCCAAACAACATGTCGTGCAGTCCTGTGAAAAGGCAAGAGGGGAAACTTGAATTCGGTACACTGAGCTCAGCTAAAGCGCGAACTAATACGCGAGTGAGACTCACGAGGGTTGTTGTTGCGGTTGCGGAAAATGTACATGAGCAGCAGCACTGTGGCGATGGCTGCAAAAAGCATCCCGCCAATGGCTGCGCCGATCACAGCAGGGTAGTTGTTGGAGCGCGGCTCGGCTGCAACAGAGCATATTTGACAAATTGCAGCAAAGCTTACATAATCATCACACATACGTACAGTGTATATAGATTTATAATCTTTGAAAATGTTACGACTTAATAGGTTTTCTCAACTAGGCATGATCTGATTGTAGATTTGCATGTTGTCTTTGGAGATTGACTAATCCTCGCTCACACCAAATTTTTTATTTAATTTAATTTCTTTTTTATTTTTTTTTAGGACTGCATATTAATCAAGTACAAAAAAGGCATTTGTGTCAATATGCCGGAGTTACCCATGTGGCCCTCTCGCATCTCCCCTTGTTTGATGTGTGTAACTGCTCACTCCCCTCTCTGCTCAGCTGAGAAGGAGGGAAAGTGGCTGGCCTCTGTCATTAACTTCAAAGAGGCGGTTCCTGCCGATTTTTATTTCGAATGAGACATTTAAGTGAGCTGAATTACGCTGACCTATCATGATTATATCTGTAAAATTCTGGGGATTTTCAAAGCGGTACAATTTACCGTGGAATTAATCGAAATGCATTGCTATTTTACAGGAAATTGTTATTCAGACACAATAAATTTCCCCATTGCGGGACAAATAAAGGATATCTTAATTAAAACAAAACCCTCTAAACTCTGCATAATGACCAGCAATCACCAGGCAAGATTAGCTGTTAGCTGTGGTTTAGAAGAAAGAGGAGCACACGACAAATAGAATGAAAGGAGAAGGCAAGGCAAACAGAAAGTTGGTGTTGTGTGTTGTGTGTGTTTGTGTTTGTGTGGGATTTAGGGATGAGTCTTTCACCTGAGTAAATAAAGAAAAAAAGAACAGTGTTAAACCGTTACACCAGATTATATCCATAACAGTCTTATGAACAGCATCTACACTCAATTTAATACGATGTTAAACATTTGGAACCGCTGCCAGAAGGTCATGTTTTCACTGGGGTTGTTGGTAAGATTGCACAATAAATATTTATGTCAGTTTGTCTGGGAAATAACATGGGGAAGATGCCGTGGAAGAACCCATTAAAATTTGGTGTGGATCCAGAATGTTTATTTTCACCGTCAAACATTGCAACATGAAAGCCATTTTTGGTCATTTCCCCGTGATTTTTAAAAGAATCCTAAAACACGTAAAGACAGTTATCCAGGTCATAATAAGGTAACAGGATTTCTTGATTGACATTAGGATTATGAGCCCTGGGGGAATTTCCAATTCTGTTAGTTTCATCACCTGTAGCTTTAACAATCAAGAAGTCATACAGTTGCCTATGAATCATTTCCCCCCACAAAAAAATTATATCCTAGATGGGTACGTCTAATTATGTTCTGTTGAGATTGTTCAGCCTGCCAGATGTTTGTGCGCTCCTGTGTGCCAATCTAGTGTTTTCTCTTGAATCTACCTGGCGTTTTTGCAGCGGAGGGGTGCCCCACGGTTCTGTGGTTAAAAGTTATGACCCGGAACTGGTAGTTTGCAGTGGGTGTCAGCCTGCCCACAGTGTGAATCCTGACATCGGGATCCTGGATGACGTTATGGTGCCAAACTGCAGCACCGATCCTTTCCTCCATTGAGTCATTGTTGCTTGCTCTCCTCCCCGGTCGCTCGTTCACCCCTCTGTGCTGCACGACGAATCCGGTCCAGCCTTGCTCGGCATCGCCCTCCATCTGCCACTCGAGCTCCACCTCGTTCCTCAGGCGGCCGATGTACGTCACCCTGATCAGGGTGGCGTTGGGTGGCATGGGGTGCTCTGAGAAGGAAAACAGTTAGAGCTGAACATTGTCGCTGTGTCTCGGAAATATTATTTGAAAGCATCTTACTCTTAACCACGAGTGTGATGTTGAGGTCGGCTCCTCCCACCGCGTTGCTTGAGGTGCACCTGTACTCGCCGCTATCCTGAGTCTCATCTGTGTCTCGCACGGTCAGGTTGGCCCATGTTGATGTCCGCAGTAGCATGTACTTGGACGTGTCCCGGATGTCCGAACCGTGATTATTGAACCACGTTATATGACTGGCGGGAAGGTAGTTCGCCCTCAAGTTGCAAGACAGCTGCACGTCAGCCCCCTCAAACACCGACACGACCCTGCGCTGCGTGAGCAACACGGGGGCCTCTGTGAATAGACGAGAACACGTTACACCTTTCCCATTTCCAGCACGTCGCATCGATGCAAATACGTGTCTCTGAGCACGGACCCAACGTGAGCCCGCAGGTCTTGGTTTGGCCCAGAAGTGGATGTTTTGCATGACAGATGTAAGGTCTTCCACTGCGGGCAGTGCCGTAGGGAATGTTCAGGATGTTGGAGTTCTCTTCTCTGGGTGTGCCGTGGCCGTTGGGGCCCTCCCACCACACCAAAGCATTGGGTGCACCTCCATCCCATGAGCAGGACAACATCAGATACTGCTTGTTGGTCGTCACGTAGGCTAAACACGCGGGTTCTGATGGGGGCAGATCTGGTGGAGGAAAGAAAAGCTGACTGAGTGACATGGTACCCAGTGTCTGATGTGAGGTATAAAATACTTGCTGAAATTGATTTCAACTGAACAAAGTGGGTCAAAGTGAGTCTCTCTATGTGTCTAATGATCTGATTGTTGGGTCCTGTGTTGGGACTAGTTACTAAAGCAGTGGTGTGCGGTGAGGGTCATGGTTGGTGAGGCACTGACTCCTTTAGTGTCAGATTGACAAATATATCAAGCTAAAAGGGTAGCTTATTTAATTGGCTAAACATTATATTTGCCACATGCAGATATACGGCAAGCAGCACGAGCCAGTTGCACGCATCGACCCAGTTTGTGATGATTGCGCAATGCAATGCGCATTCAGAGGTGAGGCTCTGCCTCACCTGCCTCCCCTGACCGCACGTCTCTGTACTAAAGTATCGCTATGTTCCCATGCCCCAAGAATCAGGTATCAAGACTGCAAAAGGAGAATTTCCGAGAGGACAAACCATCGTTCAAAAGGTGCACTCACATGCCCGTGTGCTGCACTCCAGTGATTGTTGAAGCGCAAGGTGGTAACCCGCGCATGTAAACAAGCTGCTGTTGCCAGCCAGGTCTTCGGACGGCAGCAGGATGTCACTGTTGTGCCCTCCTTCTGCATCATCTTCTCCTGCCCGCCTCAAGTGTTCAGCCCAGTGAACGGAGGCGGAAGGGAAACCGCCGGTCCAGGAGCAGCGTAGTCTCAGGGAGGTGTGATTCATGGCTGGCTCCATGGAACAGGAAGGAGCGCCGTCTGGTGGATCTGTGGGGGAGAAGAGTCGGCGTAACAAGGCAGTGAAGGATGCAGAACAACAGGGGAGAAGATAACACTGGCAATGCCGGGTATACAGTGAACCCCCGTTCATCGCGAGGGGGTTCCAGACCCCCATAGGTGAAAATCCGAGATGTATAGACACCATAAAATTATTACAATATCTACATAGCTTTACCCACCCAACATATTTAAACATGTTGCAACACAATTTTCCACACACATGGTAAACATATTAAACCGCGCAGGCCAACAAATCAAGCATAAAATGTATAGAAAATGCAGTTTCAGCCAATCACAAATACAAATGAAAACACTCACAAGGAGAATAGAGTGGACACGACGTGAAACTAAGAGCGTGCTTAAAACGGGCAACCCAACGCCCCGTAATGGCGGACGTCAACACGAGCGTGACTTTCTACCTAATTACACTTCATGATAGCACTTTATTCCTCTTCTTTATGTTTTATTTATTTCATTAAAACATGGAACCCCAAAAACCTTCTGCAAATTATCAATGGTGTTTCAATGAGGAAAACTGATGAACTACACGAGTAAATGAAGCAACGGACTTGGTCGTGGGATACATTCAACCCATAAATCAAGGTATCATTGCATTGCATAATGTAAAAGCCCATGAAAAAAAAAATTGCAATGAACCACAGATTTCCACAATAACAGCAAGGATTTATGATCTAGACAAATAGAGAAGTTCCACGGCAGCGGGAGGTGATCTGCGATGTAGCGAGGGAACACTGTATCAGATCAACAAAAATCGGGAGAATGGCAAGCGCTGGTCCAGATGACCATCGCCACTTGTCATTGTCACTTGTCATGGCTTGTGACATGACAGCAAGTACCTGCCAAAGCGTTCCGTCAAGTTCCCAGAAGGTCCAAATGGAAGAACCGGTCTGGAGGGCCTCTTTACTCATCCGTGTGTGTGTGTGTGTGTGTGTGTGTGTTTTTGGGGGGAGTGGAAGTGTGCTGTGTTTTTGATTTGGAAATAATCGGAAGGGATAACTTTTCAAGGAAATTGTCCGATCGAGAAAGAAATCAGAACAGGTGCAATCGAGGAGAAGCTCAGAAATGGTGAAGATTCAGCGTTCGTCTTGGACTGTAAAATGACCACGAGCTCGCCAATCAAACAACGAAACTCATGTCGGCGGCGCAAAGTTTCGACTCACAGTAGACAGTCAGGCTGATTGTTTTCTTGGATCGTGTGTTGAGGTAGGTGTTCTGCGCCAGGCAGGCGTAGTCGCCCGTGTGCATGCGGAGGACCTTGGTGATGGTGAGCTGCGGCCCGGTGTACACCTGCGAGTTGTTGTACAACCACACGTACTGGCTGGGCGGGTTGGACTGAGCTTGACATTGCAGAGAGACGGTCTCTCGCTCCAAGGCCGAGTAACCTCTCTCGGTCACCGTGTAAGGCGTCACCTCGATATGGGGAATGTCCGGACCAACTGTGGAAGAAATGAGTTCTTTATTATTATTATTATTTTTTTTAATCAGCGGACATATTCAAAGTGGCGTTTTTCACCAAAGTTGTTGGAATTGTTCCACAAAAAAAAAAGATCTTTACTCACAGATAATCTCCAGCCATATCCGATCAGAGCGCTCACTGTTGACGGCGTTGCTGGCAAGGCAGCGGTACCAGCCCGTGTGGTTACGGTTCACCTCCGTCACGTTGACCACATCGGTGCCGCCCTGCGCGAACACCGAGACATTTCCGTGATGGTTTTCTTGTTGCCACACATACTGGATGGGGCCAGTCCCGTTGTCCAGATTGCATCGCAGCCATATCGTTGATCCTTCCACCGGCGAGCCATCGCTCAACAAGAGGTGTGGCTTTGTTACTGGAACTACAGAGGGCAAAAGCATCCTTATTGTCTCTATAGGTGGTCAGATGTGACCAGTACTACCACTCAATAAATGTTTGATAATTAGTTGTTGGTCAATTACTAAATCACTGATCCATCTCTTTGGACCCTAAATATGCCAGAGACCATGTACACATTTTAAAAATCTCATGGGGCATCCACGTAAAATCACAGTGGGTCACGTTTGCCTATGTTGTCTCATGACCATTCCGTTTTGCCCACGTTTGTAAGGTTCGATAAATGGATTGTATTAACTAGAAGAATGTATCCCATTGCTTGGCTCTATTTACAGTGCTATTAGTTAGCCATGTGCTAACTGCTACCCCACCGCGTTACCTATGATTAGTTATACTTTCAACAAATCAACATATTTCTCTCGGACGGGAGAGTCTAACAAACAATTTGTGAGATCATCTGTCAGTCTTTAGCGGTTTTCCTATTTCAATAATAGACACATTAAGCACTGTGTCTTATTAAGAGCCCTTTTTCATACTTTGACTCTTTTATGAAGCTGGATGAGGTAGCCAAGATATTAAAAATGATGCAGTTTTTTCTATTACTGTGACGGGATATTGTAAATTACTCTGTGTGGTCAACAGCAATTGGCCTTACCTCGAACTGTGAGGTGCACGTAGTGGTAGTAGACAACGGGCAAGTTCTCTATGTCATAGAAGGCCTGGCATGTGTAGAGGCCCTGAGCAACCACGGGAAGCTTGTCGATGTTGACATCGGCACTTTTCAAGATGACCGTCACCTGCCCGAGCGTGTGGGCCAGCTTCTGGATCTTGGGACCGTGGCCCAAGTCGTACACCACCGCCTTGATGGCTTCAGTGCCGGGTTTGGTGAAGCTCCATATGTACATGTCAGGTAAGGTGGACCCGCATTCCAGGATCACGGCTTTGCCCACCACACCGTACACACTGGAATCCCGGTACACCACCTCCCCGTTGATGGGCTGCGCTGGGGAGAAGAGAAGACACACACATGCATGCAAACTTGTGCAAGAAAGAGAGGCAGTGGTGTTGTTTATCGCCAGTGTTCAGTTACAGGAGTCATTGCATTCTACGTTTACGGGAGTCATTGCATTTACGACTACAAAGTATTTGCCACATAGTCACACAGCAGAACATTCATCACAATTTTATATGCAGTATATATATTTTGTGTCTCTCCTTTTTGCATTTTGTGGGTCATAATGGTGGTACTTGGAGAGTCATTGATTCTTGGAGGTGGCAACAAACGAGGTTTGAGAGCCACAGCCTTAAATGATTTAAAATAAAAACACCTTAATATGCTTTTGTCCTTTTTTCCGTGACAGATATTTGAGTTAAAATGGTGCAGCAAAACATGTTGACAGACAATATAACTATATTTACTGCCATATATATATTTTTAAATCTTTGTGATATGTGATATGTAATATTACTGCAGATTAAAATGAGAAGGAAACACCGTTGAAATCCTCTAATACAGAAATTCCTCATACTTACAATTCGCAGAGTAAAGCAGAAAGAGCAGCCCTACCAGTTGGGCCAGCATGGTATCATCATGATCTTCAGTCCAGCAACATTTTTTTCCCACAAAACAGATAAGAATGATCTAAAGGTCAGGCAAAATGAATTCCTCTTCTTCCCTCGCTCTCATCTAGAAGTTTCCAGAAGAACCCAGTTGCAGGCGTTGTTGACTTTGGAGTAGCCAGACTGTAGGGAGGGATGAAGTCAACTGATTTGGGCTCAATTATTCATGCGTTTTTCCTTTCTCTCCATTCTTCTGTCTTTCTCCTGTTGGGTTAGAATGACACTGGTGATACTTTGTGCTCATCCATTATACAAGGCAGGTCCATATACACCTGTATTTTACGGTAATGGCACGCAGGGACGCAACATGAACATTCCACCACATAATACTCCCAGCAGTTTTTATCTTGGCCCCAATCTGCTGCGGAGGATGCACACAATGGGGATTAGAGGGGATTTATATGTTTGATTTCCTTTTGTTCATTTTGTTTCGGGACGCACGATTCATGCGAGGACCTAAACAATTAAATGATAATCTGCCGAATGAGACCACTTGCCCCCACCTTTAATCTCCTTTGGTGGAATTGTACATATACATTTTGGATTTTCATTTGGGAGGTCATTGGGGGCACCGCAGAGCAGTATAACAACTGATGGGATTTGGAGTCGGCTAGATTTTTTCATAAGCAGTCACGACTGTTCTTTTCTTCCCATATTTAAGCATTTAAAAGCTAATTTTGGGGTAATATTTAATCCTGCAGGGAAGAATTATCCTTAAAGATTATTGGGAGTCAAAGGAGAACGAGAGAGGAGTGGGAGGGGGCTACTAAGTGGAAGCCTTAGCAGGTAAGGTGAGATGTCTCTCTCAGATGAATGTAGGCCACTGATCCGTATCAGACACTTGGCAATGACCACAACCATTGTGATGAGGCTCAAGTTATAACTAAATAAATGCACTCGCTGGCTAAAAGTGGAGAAGGGGAGTAGTGTTCTAGAAAATGGACATGTGGATAATTCCTGCCTTAAGCAATCAAATATTTTGGGTCCGCACGTTCATGCTTTAAGTTTTTGTGAAAAGCGACAACACCAGTGGCACGAGGCTCTTGCTCATTTTTTAATTGAAATACTAAAAAAATTCATCCAACAACCGGTGTCAATGAATACTAAAACACAAACGCACATTTTTTTCTATAAATGTCCAAAAAAAAGATAAATCTCCGTCAATAAAAATGTCTTGTCAAAATACAAACACAATAAAGCAGGACGTAAAAGGTGAGGTATGCTGGGATTCAGCGTTGGAAACGATTACAGTGCAGGATGAAGACAGTGATTATTAAACATAAATTATGAAATATGATCTTTTGTATGATTAATTCCGTGTGTTTTTTAAAAAAATTATTTTCTTACAAAAAGATAGCGTAGAAGAGGGTAGTTTAGCCACATTAAAAGATTCCGTTAGAAATTAAAATTTGTCACGGACAGCTATAAAAGAGGAAATTTGGCTGGGAGAATATTCCCTTTCATTAAAATTGGGACATAGGGACACAAGGGGATTTTGATGTGTGTAGAAGCGGATCCAAAAACACAGTCCGCAAGCTGCATTACTCCCCCCAAGTGTTGCTGACAGTCCAAAAACAAACTGCCAAGTAGTCCAAGTAGAGTTTTCTTGGAAAAAGTTTATGTTGTTCTGTTTCAGATCACCGTGCCACCCCGTCGGTTCACACGTACTGCTCTTTGGGGAACGTATACGCCCCCACCCCCGGGGGAGGAGAGGACAGGCCCGGCACTGAGGGATACTTAAAGATGGCGGAGGAGTGCGACGGTGGAGAGAAGGTGTTCTTGGATGAGGCGGTGCTGCTGCTGCTGCCCGTGGTCGTAGTGGCTTGTGGAGAGTGGTAGGGGTGTTGGGGCAGGAAGGACACGGCGGGGTTAATGGGCGGGGAGTAGGGCTCCGGGTAGTCCTCCTTGTTACAGGCTAGTCTGTAGCTCACGTAGTCCGCTGTGTTCGGAAGCTCCTCGTAGAAACGCCCCGAATGCTGTGGACAGGTGAGGAGAGCTATCATTTGGAACTTTGGAGCAGCAATGGATGAAAACGGGGGAATAATTGTGCTTCATTGACCAATAAACAGCTTGAAGCGAGCACACCTCGCCTCTTACTGGGAAAAAAACTACGCCAGAGTGTGTTGTACTAATTTCAAATGTGTTCAAGGTTGTGGGAGGGGTAAAATTATATGTGGAAAAAGTATGTGAGGATTGTCTCCAAGGCAACGAAAGGGCGTTCATTGTGTTTGCTTTGTGTGTGCTATGACAACTTTGTATTGTGAAATACAATATAAATCACTGCTCTAAATAGCAGATCTAGTTTTAGAAAGTCTGTATTCATATACTATACATTTACCCAAAAACAGAACTAAATTTATACCTCCATCTCATTGTCTATAAATGCAGACTATTGATGATTGGATGTATTAATAATGTGCAATTGTATCTCATGTGGTGACCAGTGAGCCGACGTATACCTGAATATCTTCCGCGGCTCTTTTGCGTATCGGCTGGGACAGTTTCCTTGATGGAGAGTCATCTCTGAGCAAAAAGAAAGACGGTAAACAGTATAAACAGCGTAGTCAACAATATCGAGTCATTTTTGTTTAAGAAAACAAGCCAAAAAAACGTGTTTGTTTTTGTATAGTTTTTGACGAATAAATCTAGATTTTAAAAAAGCACTGAGGAGTCACACGTTGATCAGTCAGTCATGAAAATCTTGACAGTACATACGAGCTATCATCCTTCCTGCTTCTGATCTTGAGCACCAGCACTGTGATGGTGATTCCCATCAGCACGCCTGCCGCCAACAATAACGCCACCACGCTGATGACATCCCCCGTCGCTATCTGCGGGAGCGGCTTGTCTAAAAAGAAGACGCACATCAATCGATAACAACTCTGGCTCTTGAGACCCAACGAAAAGTGCTCTCTTACCTATAACGCTGACCTCCACGAAGCCCGATCTGGTCCCGATGCTGTTGGTGGCATCGCACACGTAAGTACCCTGCAGATCGTATGTAACCGGCCCTTTAAAGACGAGGATGTTGTCTCTTATCTCGGCACTGCTCGGCATGGAGCCGTTTATCCTGAAGACAACACAGTGAGAAATTTAGCAAGAGCAAAAAAGATATTCTTCTTCTTTTTTTTTTTAAATCCTCTTCACTCACAGTTTCCACTGATACAGGGAAACGGCCGGGTTGGCATCGGCTTGGCAGCTCAGCTGGACGTTCTCTCTGTTCAGGTACCAGTTTCCATCATAGCCGTCCACCAGAACATCGGGTTCATCTGGAGTGCACACATGAACAAGAATGATCCATTTATTTTCGCATCGTTATGGCTATGACAAGAAAGGAGCCCGGAGGAACGAAATCAAGGTGATTGACACTGAACCTGCACATTTTTGCGGTTCACTTATTCGCAAATGTCTGTTTGGAACGGATTACTTTAGCGGCATCTTGGTGTCAATCAATTACGTTAGAGTGAGTTGAGAAGTTTCATTCAAACAAAAATAGGATTTTGTTACCATCTCGTGAAATCTTGGTGTCAATAAACAATGTGGAAGTGAGATGAGGAGTTTCATTGAGACAAAATAGTGCTTTGCCAGCATCTTGGTGTCAACGGACTATGTTGAAGCAAGTTGAGACTTGTTTGTTTTGTTTGTTTGTTTTACTGGTGTGCCAGTTCCACTTTAAAAATGATACATCATATTTTGTTGTGAATTGTTTTGTGGGACCCTAGTTTGAGAACCGTTGCACTACACAACCTATAAAAAAAAAACACACACATTTTTGGGAAGAGGATGACTTACACTGAATGTCGAGGGTAACACTATCGGTGAACAACTCGTCGTTGTAGGAGGTGACACAAGTAAGCGTCTCTTTGTGCGTTTCCCTGCTGGGCACCAGAATGTAGTCGCTCTGAATTGTGAAGGTACCATCTGAGTTTCTGTATTCGCGGGTGGTCACTTCACCAGGTACCCTCGTCTCCCACCTGTCCACAGGAGAAGTATTTTAACATCTAAAGAGATTAAATTTAAAAAAAAAAACATATACGATACAATTCAGCTTTGAAAAATAATGCACGTTGAATTTGAACGTCTTAAAATGAACACGCACCTGATGACACCAGGTGGCTTTCCATTGGCAGAGATGCATGTCGCCACTGGCGTCTTCAGGTTGGATGCGCGAGCCACCAGCGTGGGTGTGGACAGACTCATCTGAGTGGTTGGGCGAACTAAACAATGATATGATGAAATTTATTGCCTATACATGGAACTCCGCACTGAAAACAGATTGTAGTTTGGGCTGTGAGACAACAATGTTAATTAATAAGGAGTATGATCATCATTCATACTTGAAAGAAATGACAAAAAAAAATTAAATGATGTAATACGCATGCCGGACCAGTAGTTGGCGACACTGCTTTGTACATGCAGGCGGTTCTCACCATATACAGTCAGGTTGACCTTGTTCTCCCTATTGCCAGCAGGGAAGGTGGTGTATTCGCAGATGTAGGTGGCTTCGTCAGCTAGACGCAGCGAGGAGAAGGTGATGGTGGTGTCTTCAAGGGTCGGAGTTCGACGCCTCACCGCCGCGTTCTTGAATGTGACGCGGTCCTTGTAGGGCGGGGCCACGGACACTCCGAGGGACGGGTTGGCGATAGCCATGTTCTGCTTCGTGCCGTTCACCAGTTTCTGCCAGGTCACCTGTGAAGGTACAGAATGGAGACGTGACACACTGCGTTGGGCTTTTCAAATTACGTCCTAAAAAAACAATCCCCAAGTTGAACAATTTGTAGTTCAACGTAAATTAAATCATCTTTATTGGATCGTTTTTGGTACACTGTGACGGTATCCAATAATGGGAACTTTATTATAAAAACACCAGCATGTGATGTTTTTGTAACCAAACAATCCTTAATTGTAACAGTCTATCATCTGTCCTTTGAAATTTTAGATGATTACATTAATATCAACTAAAGTGTTTATTCAGGGCCACTTTGTGAGCTGAGCTGCCAAAGTGGGCAAGTACCTGCGAGATTTTGACAGGCGGCGAGCTGTTGATGAACCGACAGCGAAGATCTACCTTGGAACCCAGGTACCCTGATTTCCCGTCATCCATTTCTACAGTTTGGCCATTCCCTCCTGTAACAGAAAAAAGAAACAGACATTTTCAACAATGGTGTCAAGGAACTAACTAGATGGCAGCAATATTCCAGACAATGCAATAAATTTGCGTGGTCAGCAGCGGACTGATAGGTCAGAGGTTGTGGATTACAGTAAGGTATAAATAAATGCGATTTGTGAAGGACTGTCCCCACTACCTGACTGATCCTCTGGAACAAATCCACTCCAGAGCCTCCCCCACTTCACCCAGTGTACTTCACTCACGTGTTTTCTGGTGCTGCATGGCCAGACAGAGTGAGTGAGCAAGTGTGTGAGTGGTCTTACTTTTAAGCAGCTAGCCTGCTGATTGATTCATAATGCAACCTGGAAGAGCGCAAGGGATGGCACACTGAACAAACGATGCGTCAAACAATGGCTGCTCCCATTTTCACACACGCACGTCACATAATATCAAGTTGTTTATGTCTTGTGGTCATCCTATCATAAATACCAGATGTCCTACATCTGATGATTTACCGTACAGTAGGTGTGTATATGACATTTTGCACAACAAAAATGAATATCTCGATTTTTAACAATCTAAACTGATAAATGAGTTGATTTAGTATAACAGCCACATATTCACGTTAGCTATAGTTCAGCATTCAAGTTTAATATTTCCATTAATATATAATAATAGCGGCTTATTGATGTGTACATGACGTTTTTGCTCTCATTTCTGACACGGTTAAGCCATAAACAAACACCCCCAGGCAGAAATCGCAGACATACTTTAAGCTCTGCACTCTTGTTAAACCGCAATACTATTAGACAAGTGTTTAAATATTTGTAGTCATGTTTCTGAGAAAGGGTGCTACGGTGAGTCTGTGACCACAACAAGATATGCAGTCTAATCGTGGTTTACTTATTTAGCAACACCAGTCAGCCCGAATAATGGAAACAGCTCTCGTGCGGTGAAATAATCTATATACCATATTGTTGACTTAATACCACATTGACCGTCAATCAATAACAGTGAATTTGCATTTTTATAAAAATAAAACGGATTACTTTGTGCATAGATGTACCAAATATTGTGGTTTAAATTGCGAAATGCTTGAATGGCCTCTTCATGTACATACTGTAGGTAATAATGCATTTAGTATACAAGGTTGCCAGGGAATTCACCCGAACATCTTGAACTTTGAATGAAAATACTCGACTCAATTCAGGATTAGATTGTCTTTTGCTGATCAGCAAAGGGGGCGAAGTCCCTCAAAGGCAGCACAAGTCGTGTTGCCTCTCAGATCGAAACCCCACCTTCGCACCCCCGCTGACCACTTTTTATTCACAGCATATGCAAAATACAAGTAACATATCAGAAAAACATTCCTCCTTATTTGCATGTCGCGCTTCCCAGCCCAGCCCAGCCCACCGATGTGGCCCTCAGTGGACACCTGGAGACCAAAAAATCTTCCGGTGCAAACAATGGATACCTTGTTAATTCAATGGGTAGCTTTCGCATGAATTGAGACACTGTAACAAACTGAAGGACATCTTGTCATGCTGCCCTCCCGAAGTTGAACCTTCCAGTCTATATTATCAGTTAGTGAGGCCTTGGCTTCATTCAGCTCAAGTCGGCCCTTTTTTCTGTGTGCTCCATTGTGTACAAATTGTGAGAAAATAGCGTTCGAGGTCCATCAAGCATATACTGAAATGAAACTTTGAAAAATGATAATATTGAACTTGTCTTTCACCATCAAAGATATATATCACATTTTCAAGCAAATATAAATCCCAGTCCAACCTCAGCCATGGGTGCTTCATCACACTAATAACGTGAATTGTGTGACAGCATGCCTTCTTCCTATTGTCGACTGGACCGAGATAAACCGGTTTGTGGGTGGAGATTATTCATATTAAAATGCATCACCACATATACATTCTGAAAATTCCCGAGTAAACTGTGCGGTGCTGATTAGAGGCTTTAGATGAAGCGTAGTGGGTCCTATCTTGGTACTCTCAAACACACACAAACATTCGAGCACACACGCACCCGACGTCACTATTTTTCATGTTCCGGCTCTCCAACCAGATCTATTCATTCATTTTTCTATTGTTTAAGAGGATGGGAAATGACCTCATGAGCCACAATGACCTAAAAACAGCAGCAGCATGGGAACCGAGCACAACAATGCCCATGTTGTTTTACACGTGCAACACACATGGAACGAGTCCTATTAAACGAGTCCAATTATTTACATGAGCTGTTGCATTAAAAAAAAAAAAGTCTGTTTTATAAAGTGTCATGCATTGTTTCTGTCGAAAGACAAGGGAGGAGTGTAAGGTCTCATTCTGCTCAAGGAGAAACATGAGTTGCACAGCTATCCATTGGCCTTCAACCAGCCCTCATCAGCTCTACTTCAAGACTAGTTGTTGATAAAAAAAAAAAAAAAAACTCCTTGAAAACATAAAAGATTCTTCAAGAATACACTGTGGGGAGGAGGTAGGGAGAATAGTGTTTAAAATGTCACCAGGGTGGGTAGATTTTTATATCGACCTTACATGTCAGAAGTAGTCTGGGGGATGACATTGGAACAATCGAATTGTGACATCATTGCTGGTCTATACTAGCATGTCTTTGTTGGTGGGGAAAAAAAAAAGTGAATGGACGGTTACAAAAGTAGAATGTTTGAAAGTGACTTTTTCCAAAGACTAGCACTGAAAAAGGAGAAGACGAGAGAGAAAAGAGAGAGTGAGGCCAGATTAACTCTTTAATCTCTGTGCCATCAAATCTGTGATTGATCGCGGATTAACACGCTGTCCTTGTGTGGAATTTACTGGTGAGGAACCTGACGCACAATGAGTACTGTCTTCCACAGAATGACGCACAAATGCATGCTGACACACATAGCTAAACTAAAACCTACTTTCAGTTTATGACATTGACCTCCACCATATCATGTGATTTCCCCACTCCAGCTCTTATCTCTAAAAGCAACTGATTGCACCTCAGCAGCATCATATGGAGCAAGAATGAAACACATTTGTGACAACCACTCTGCCAAATTACATCCCTTCCATGATCCCATTTTAACTGATTGAAATACAGGTCCCCCCCCCACCCCCCAAAATCACAACATACAATTTAATCTGTTATTGTTTGGGAGTGCCTGTGTGCATGTTTGCATGTAATCTGTGTGGCGGCGCGGAGTGTGCACTTGGCCCGCGTTCAGGGAGGCCAGCTCACAGGATTAGCATGACTCTTGTTGCTGTTTGGGGACATGAATTTAGAGAAATAGAGGAGATGAGGAGACATGATGAGTGCAAAATGTCAGAGGAGGATGTTGGGGGGGAGTGGGGGGGGGGAGTACGAAGATGGCTCACTCATCAATCATAAAAATGGGTCTGCAAGGCAACATAATGGGGTGAGGGAGAGGACAAGAAGCGCTGGTTGTCCTGGATTATTTTCGTCTGGGTGATCCAAGCAGTGGATTATGCTGAAATTTGAGTTAGTTTGTCAGTCCCCAGAGGCAAAACAGAAAGTGGAGGGAACGAGCACGAGTGGTCATCAAGCAGGTGAAGACGTTTGCGGTCTGGGATTTGGCAGCGATCTTGTAGTCTCACCCTCCGTGTGCATCTCTAATCCCTGTCCTTCAACACACGGCACACATGCACACACACACGCACAAACACAGAGGGGAATGTACACATGGAAACACACTAGCAAATTACTGCTCAGCTGGCATGGAGAGGGCATTATGGGCGACTCTGAGTGAAAAAAAGCAATCAGAGCAGATGTCACAACAGCTCAACACATCCGTACACAGCCACTATTGTCATTACATAAACAGCTCCACCGCCTCTACTCTACTTTTTGGGGGATGCTGCCACAGGTCTCGTCCCTCCATTCAGTAAAATGCATGAGAATAATGTTCTTCAACCACATATTAGTGTAACCAAGATTTGAGTTTTTTCTGCATATAAAATGTGGCTGTGAACAGCCCAATGTGATTGACAGCTATTTTAGATACAAATAATAAAAATGAACTCGCAGGTGGCCACAAAGCAATCTGACCGAACGTTTAGTGAGTGCTTTTGAGGCAATGCCATGACATCATTGCTCTTACAGTCTTTGCTTACATCAATGTGTTTGGAGCTGAGCTACCAGGAGAACATTGTAAAAAGGAAGAAAACACATATTGATAGTTATGGTAAACGGGATATTACAGTATACCGCTTTTCGACCTCGGGTACTCAAAACGCTTTACGCTGTTATGAAAATTGAGTTTCTCACACCTGCAGAGTTTCCCCACAATCTGCCTATTAAACGGTACCATTAGATTAGGAACACATATGCAAATGAGATTAGATAGATAGATAGATAGATAGATAGATAGATAGATAGATAGATAGATAGATAGATAGATAGATAGATAGATAGATAGATAGATAGATAGATAGATAGATAGATAGATAGATAGATCACAAATGTGGGACAAAACTAACTAGTTGTAAAAGCTAATATTGGAAGTTAAAATGAGATGAAAAGTCTTACCTGACAAGACGTAAGTAGTTATCAAGAATATCCAAAGTGTCGTATGTTCCATGCCCAAACCACCTTTGCCAGTTTCCCTCCTTGGTTCCGTTCCAAGTATGGACTTGTGGTCTGCCTCAGCGGCGACTTTTTCTGCTTCTGCTGCTCCAGTCGAGTCTCTCTTCCACGCAACGCTGAAGACGGAAAAAAATAATTTGTCAAACTCGCACCATGAGATTCCCTTTTTTTTCCCGCTCGTGTGATTTGTCCGTGAACCGGAGGCGCAGCAGTCGGCTCAGCTCGGCGGGGATAAAGCAGCTTAACGCGTGGACAGATTATTTCCCAGATAGCCTTCCCCCTCGTCCCCACCGACGACTATCTGTCACGGCCCAGGGGGGCCGGCAGGACACTGTGCAATCAACCATGCCCTCCACCCCCCAAAACAAACCAAAAAAAAAAGTTAGACAGGGACGCTTCTAATGAACTCCAGCCCATTCACGGTTCTCTATTCACGAATTCACCATTTATTCTGTAAACCCCACTTTCAGGGATACAATAAAAAAACTCCCTATTTGCAGTTCTTACCAGATTTTTGCCTCTCAAACAAATGTGTAACGCCCTCTAGATGCCACAGGATGATGCCAAAACCCAGTCAACACAGATACCGAGACTAATCCTTTCTCAAATCCATTTTTTCCAGTCAAAATAATTTTACACTTCCAGTCAAATCGCGTGACAAATACTGGCATTTTTCTGCTATTTTTTCTGCTAATTTACGATACCTAGTTTACAGTCCCAAAATATTTTATAGACCATTCCTTAACTCTTTTTGGAAAGTTTTGCAGGTATTAAATTCATAATGAGTGTTCAAAGTCAGTTTGAAGATAAAATATCTTGTCTTTGAACTGTATTCAGGATAGGGCTGCACAATATTTGAAAAACTTTTAGTTGCCTCTTGTCCAAATAGAACAAAATAAGGATTTGATATCCTGGCTCAAAGCTATGGGAACACATCTCGATTGTGTGTTTGTTGTGCTAAGCGATCAAAATGGGTATTGTCTATGATATACAAGAACAACAACAACACTTTCTACATGTTTAGAGGCCTCGTGAACGAAATGATCCCAATGACGGGTGTCGTGGCGATTACAATCGCGAGAGGGAAGATGCCACTTCAAAGTCCTTTTGTACAGGTCTTTGAACGCGACAAATATGTAGTCATGACGACGAGTATTAAAGAATTAAAACATTTGTCATACGCGCAAGTGGTTCCAAAACAATGTCGCTCACGTGTGAGTCACATGACCAATCAGCTGACTGACTTCCTTTAAAGAGGAGTCTGCCGGCGGACGCTCGGCTGAGCCGCAGCCACCAGCGGATGCCTACAAGAATTTCACAACTTTTTTTGTTGTTGTTGTTTTTGCTTCTCGTTGCAAGCCTCGCAACGGTTCAGACGACGACGACGACGAAGCTCCCGTCTGCACTAGCTTGAGTTACCTGCTAAAAGTTTGCTAGTTCGTCATTTCTCCACTTGGCTCTTTTTCACCGCTACAATCATGAAGATGTTTCCTCTTCAGCCCTAAGCGACTCTCTTGTGTTTGTGTTTGGTCAACGCCGGGACGTCGAAAGGCTCGTACGAGAACAATATGACACTGCTACCTTTGCCGCAGCTCCGCTTCGGGCTGCTGACCTGCGCGCTGCTGTTGGTGTTTCCTTTGACCGCCTCGTGTCACCCGACACTGATCTCGGATCAGCCGCAGCTTGTCATCGAGCGTCTCCGCTTGCCAATGTTGAAATTTAACTGGACCACCATCTCGTGCCGCATGTGTCAAGTCCTCTTCACCCTCCTGGATGTGGCGCTCTTGGTAAGGCTTGACTGCACATACACAAATACTTATTCTAGTCGAGTAGATTTTTCATGTATCTGTACTTGATTTTAGTTTTGATTTTTCTGTTTACTTTTTACTTTTGCTACCAACCCGAGATTTGAACACAAAGTTCACAGACAACATGGCACTTTTTTTTTTACGCAATTGTGCTAGAGTATAGTATCTCGAGCATAGATTATAGACTCGAAACTGTGAGTACTTTTGCAACCAATCTTTTAAACGACAGTGAAACAATGAAGCTACATGATAGGGCACAATATGCAATTTTTCAAAGCGGTGATTCCCAACCAGTGTGAGATCAAATGTGCCGTTCAGTTCATCAAATGTCAATATTTCAATATTTAGTTGACATTTAGTACATTTGGAACGTCCAGTCCTTGTGTAGGATTTATTGATGAATTATTTTTCTTCCAGAGTGACATAAACGAAGAGCGAGTGGCCTACGCCATGGGCGAGGCCTGCATCCGCCTCCACCTGGCCGACGAGCAGGTGTGCCGTAACATCACTGAGCTTTTTCGGGAAGACTTCATCCGGGCCTTACAAGAGTCCCTGCTGTGGCCGTCGGAGGCGTGCGGCCTGCTACTGGGCCCCCCTTGCGGCAAGTTTGACATCTACGCGTCGTGGAACATAACTTTGCCCAAGGACCCCAAACCTCCTGTTACACCGCCCGTGCCGCCGAAACCCGGCTCGCCACAGAGCAGGGTTCTGTTTCTCACAGACATCCACTGGGACAATGTAAGACTGCATCATTTGAAAGGATGAGCATTTGCATTATCAACAGTCCTGTTATATTTGTTACATTAAATTAGCTGTTCTTTCGAAAATGGGTTACTTTAAAATGTCTATTCATTTTTTTTTGTGTGTGTATATAAGAGATGTGGTTAAAACATGTATTTTATTTCATGAACTGGCGCCCTTGTTCATGTTGAAAGAATCACTCGTGAGACCCAATTATTTGTAAATAAGCAATTGTCTTTTTTTTTTTTTTGAATGACAGGAGTACGCTACTGGCAGCGCTGCCGACTGCAAGGAGCCTCTGTGCTGCCGTAATGACTCCGACTCCCCCAAATGGCGGCGCAGGGAGGCGGGCTACTGGGGAACATACAGCAAAT
>CAAKHF010012807.1:8803-24114 GCA_901007745.1 Hippocampus kuda
CTTTAAATGCCCCCCCCCCCCCCCCATGGGTTTGTTAGAAAGCCTCCAGTTTCCCTTCAGAACCCCGTTTGCCTATGCCATACTATACACCAAAATACTCCAGCAAATGTGAGCCTTTGATTGCAAATGATCTGCCAACGTGCACCTTTTAGCTGGGCGTCTAATAAGAAACTGCAGCATCTGGCGATTGCCGTTTCATGCAACCGCCCGTTTTCAAAATGTCCACAGGTGGTTGTCAAGTTCGATGTGGAGGTCAGCCACCAAACACAAAGTGACCTTCATCATCAGACGGGTAGGAACAAGACAGGATGACAACCTAATTTTGATACTTTACGACTTTTAATAAATAGGAGTGCTCGGATGAGGCCCCCCGAGCGGGTTCACGGTGGCGGAAGACGAGCTGTGACAGTGAAGGAATCTTCAAATGAGACAGACCGTTCCGAATGGAGAAGTCTGTGCAGCGTGCGGAGTACAAAGTCTCTATTGGGGCTGTCATTCCTATATCCGTGGAGCTGAGTCATGCAAATCCGGATGATTATTCATTTTGGCTTAGAGCTTAAACACTCTACATTAAATATTCAACACAGCCGTTCTCTGGCAGGTAGACAGATCCATCGGTATTGTATTTGTCTGATTGCTTGCTGTTGAATGAGTTGGAGCTTGTTGTTACGTTCGTCTCCATTTACTTGTCGATTTCCCATGTCCGTGAGTACTTTCACACGAGCATCGATTAATCTGTTTTAATCACATCATTTATTTCAATTCATTTGGTCAGAAGTGAACACCACAATTGAAGTCTGGTGAGGAGCAAATCATCACTTAATAATAAACGGCCAAGTGGCTTTCATTTTCCGATAACCAACATTTTATCGTGAAATTTAAACTGCGCATAGCAGTACACTATTTTCTTGTCGAGAAACGTGAGTGAGAATTTCGATAAATTTCTCCCCATGAATTTTGGTCTACAGACGAAGTGAGAGCAGAAGCACAGTCACGATTTTGCCAGCAAAAACAACACACTTGGGTAAGCCTGGTTTATTAAAAAGGGATTAATAGGAATGGCAACGGTGTCAGGCTCTCAGCATCAAAGTGTGCAGAGTCATTTTAACTAGAGCGCGGCTGGCGCCGTACAATAGAAATGTCCTGAATTAGCAAATGAACTTTATTTTAGGACAACGTTGTATTGTTGTCGTCGAAAGCAAAATTATGTGACGTCAAGTAACGACACCCAAACACAGTCTGGAAAATGAGTCAAGTCGCTTGCTATGCCGCGATAAGCCGTCGAGAACAACTTAAAAAAAAACCCATATCCAGGCATTGATGTTCATATGTTATTTCTTACCGCGTTAGCAGCGTGTTACCGTCAAGTACCGCATTTCAGTCCAAGTATGGTTACATTGAGAGGAAGACTGTAAGCTCTTGTCTACTTTTACTGTCCTTTAGCTGACATTGCTAACTTAGCATTTAATAACATGCTGACTTGTGACCATGCCTGCATCTCCTCCCTCTCCACAGGAGGCGAGACATCCCTCAACCCCCCCTTCCCCTGTCCTGAGCTTGTACCAGCATGGCAGATGATCGACAGCCAGAAGACGGTTCCGCTCAGTGGGACCCTTCGAGGGACCAGGAGCCCATTGGTACCCACGGGGCCAATGGTTTCTCATCTTCCTCGTACAGGACATGCCCGACCGGTGGGGCTCACACGACCGCCGCCCCCTTCTCTGCAAGGGAGAACGGGTTCAATGGGGAGTTAACCGGTGCTCACGCTATAACTGCAGGTACGCAATCATCTCTGTTTTATACCTCACTCAGCGCACGACTTGTTGAAAACGTCAAAGCAGTCGTTGCGTTTCGGTGTGTAATCTGTCTCGATGTCTTTAGTCAGCGAACTGGATGCGTTGGCTTTCTTGCAGGCTTCCATGTTTGTTTGTGTGTAATGCGTACGCGGTCTTTGGGGTTTGCGTGGGTTGGCAGCACACCGAGTCCAACCCAAATCACATGCTGTTATTAAACGTGCTATAATTACACCGTTAAATGGGTTTCTCTACCCATCAGCCCTCCAGCTCACCCTCACTGACACCCCGGAGACAGGAATGGTGATGCACCGGTGGTGTTACCATGACAACGGGTCCCCCACCAATTTGTTTTTACCAGGGCTTTTGTTCTTTTTTTTTTTTTTTTTTTGCCGTCAGCTCACACCGGAGCTGTTAGCCGTATGATTTCAACTTAAAGATGAGATAAGAAGCAATTCCAGTGTCATGTCTGTGCTGGAATCGAATCATGATGGATATATTTTGGGCTGTGGTTTCAGGAGCTCTTCCTCTTAGCTCTCTTTTTAGTGGAATATGTACCAGTATTTAAGCATATTTTATATCGCAGTCCTGCTGTTATTACACAGAAATGATAGAAGAGAAAGAAACGAACAGACATGTGGTTTATTTTTTTAAAAATGTGTCTTGGTGCTCGCATTGGAGACTGCTTATCAGACGACACTTCTTCCTCTGAATCAGCGAAGGTGCCTGTTAAATTACACACCACAATGGACTCTAACTACATTACTCACTGGGGAAAACACACATGTTGTGAGGGACTGTTTGTTTCCGTTGCTTCAAGTCAGACACACCTGAACGACAGAACATTGTCTTATTTTTATGACCACCCGGTCGTGAAAATTCCACGCAATCAACAAGATTTCCACAAACCAATCAATAGACAAATCCATTTTTATTCCCATCCCTTGCACACCTTACGAGGTGACTCCAACATGCTGTGGATAACTGCTGAGAATCGCTGACACTCGATAATCCTCCGGAGCTTCTGAAAATCAGCTCCTCAGATACAACAAGAACCTCTGAAGCACTAAATTGCCTCCTTGACATTATTGTTAAGCCTGGAGCTCACTATGCTGTCTTTTTTTTTTTTTTTGCCTCACAGAGGTCAAGCGCAACATGCTACAAACTACTTTAGTGCAAAACGAAAGATGAATCGTGTATTTATATATATATTATAATATGCTGACCTGGTTTTGCATCCAGTGGCACTCTCTGTGCCTTCCCATTGTGTGTTTGCGAGCGCCTGTGTGCATGTGGGGCACTCCCTCTGTGTGTTTGTGTTGACTCAGGGCTTCTCGTCTCTGCCTCGGGATAAACCATTTCTCATCTTTTACCACAGGTAATAGAGTATAGTCCATCTAGTCTGGCTCAAGGGCTAAAGTATTAGTTCTTCGTTCCAGAAATGATATGACTTTTTTTGTATTTGTATCTTGTGTATAACGGCCTGCAGGTCGTTATTTTATTTGACATGTTTGTGTTGGATAAACGCTGGGCGAGTCGAGCAAGTCAAAATGTGTTTTTGGTTGCGCGTTTGCGGTCCTTCATTCGCATTTCAACAGAGGGAGTGAAGATTACAGGCCTTTGTTCATTGCTGCTCAAGTATTCCGGTATTAAAATAATTTTCATTGGCATGAATAGACTTCACTGTTTAAAATCTAACCTGAGAGGAACTCACAAGCTTTTGCTCTTATTTCTGTGTTCAGAGCAAGTGTCCGCTAGGATCGTGCAGGAAGTGACTGCAGAGGCAGTGGCGGTACTGAAGGGGGAACAGGAGAGTCAAAGGCTGCCCTCAGGTTTGCCGCACATGCTCACAAACACCTGCACCGGCTGCAACGTTACCGCACAATTGATTTCAACACCATTAAATTCAACGCAGACCGCAAGGCTCTCAATATAATTCTTCATCTTCAATTGTAGTTGAAGACACCGCCAATTTACCTCCATCGCCACCTCCTTCACCGGCTGCAGAACAATTTGGTCCTCTTGAGCAAGGTAGGCCAAAAAAAGGACAAGTGTGCTCCAATGGATGTTTTTTTTTTTTAAATCCTTCTACATCATCAGCAAATTGGAATTGCTGAGAGCTTAGGGATGACTGTGTCCGAACAGACCATCCAGAGTTCATAACAAGCTAATTTTCATTTATATCAGTCGCATGCTCCATCCTCCTTATTTTGAAGCAATGACTGACAGGTTTTGGCTCCTGAACATTTTTTGGTTCAACTTGAAGAGCAAGAAAGGCCAAAGCGCCATGTTTAGGAGTAGTTTTATTTTAGTCATTGTTTTCTTCCATTTCCCCTTCTAACCTGCATACCTCACAGTCTCCCCTCATACTAATATAACAGCCTGGTACCGTATTTTCCGCAGTATAAGGCGCTTTGGAGAATAAGGCGCACCTTCAATGAATGGCCTATTTTAAAACTGTTTTCATATATAGAGCGCATAGCATTATAAGGCGCATAGAAACGAAGTTACAATAGTGGCTGCGGTTACGTTATGCATCCTCTAGATGGAGCTATGCTAAAGGGAATCCTATCCAATCCAATACAGTTTTATTTCCACAGAGCCTTCACAACCACTGCAGCTGTAACAAAGCGCTTTACAGAACATTGAAAATACTACATCCAAGAAATATTGATCTATATATAAGGCACATCTGATTATAAGGCACACTGTCATCTTTTGAGGAAAATTGAATGCTTTTTGGTGCGCCTTATAGTGCGGAAAATACGGTCACTCCCTTGGTGACATGTCTCTTCATGGTGGGTTTTCTTTTTTTGTTTTTTGGGCAGCTGTCAGTGTCTTTGTGTGTGACTCTCGGGCTTTTAGGTCTCAGCCCTGTAGACATTACTTCGGTTGGAAACAGAATCTGCACATCAAATCTTGAGGCAGGTTACAAAATAGGATTAGGATTGAAGCTGGTGAGAAATGTTCAAGTTCTATGAAAGCAGCTAGCTACCTTAACTAGACTCAGGCTCTTCTAAATCTGTGACAAAAAAATGTCTTCCCTTAAATGGCAGTGACTTCTACGGATAATGCAGTTGTGGATTTGTTTGATCGTAAGTGTGTTATACTTGACCGTCAACCAAAAATAGTTAAACATCACTGAGAGGTTTGCGATTGTTTTTTTTTTTTTTTCTTTTTCCCCAAAGGGACCATTAAAAAGTTAATCGCTTAGAATTGGTTTTACGGTAGTGGAATCACATTTGACATGTGTGGTAATCACTGACAAGAGAAATTGTGCTTTGGTTAGGTTGTTTTTTAAGCCATGCTTTAGTATTGTTGGCGTTTAATTGCAGTACCTGTTATGGTATAGCTTGTTCTTTAACCCAGTAAGTTGAGTCACTTTCTTGGCCTGACAATCTTGGTCTCTCATAAGTTGCTAATTACAGTCACTTCATCAATGTCTGTGTGTGTCATGGTGTTTTTGTAACCCCTTTCTGATTTCCTTGGAATTTTTATTTACCAATGTCCAATGGGCGATTTGCATATACATTCGCGCTGTGATGTCATATCTGGAAATTGCGACTGACCATTTTCTGGTTTGGCCACCTACGACAGCCATGTAGGCAGGGTTTGAATAAACAGCCACGTAAGGAGTGTTTTTAAAAGATTGTTTTGCGTTGTTTTTTTTTCTTTTCATTCCTAAACACCAAACAAAACTGTCAACATCGGTGTGTTCCAATGTGCACATTTCCATTTAAATTTGCAAACGCCAACAATGTTGAACTAACTCAAGAGAATATATTTTACTCTGATCTAGACCACGCTGTTGTAGACACAGCAGTGCATAAATAAATAAAATTAAAAATCGAAATAGACTCGTTAAAGAGCGAGAGACCCCAGAGCTGGAAATTAATCGTATATTTGGATTACAAAATTTTTATGTGTCAACTCAATTAAGATGAGATGGGAGATAAATCTTCCCATAATGTTAAGTGGCTGTACATTAAGTTTTTAGGTTTTTTTTCGTGTTTCTTCATGAATCCAAAGGACTTTATTTGACACTAACACCAAACACAGATTAAGAAAAAACATTGTCGTTTGTCACCCTTTTAGCGACAGTATTTTCTGCCTCAATGACTGAAAATGTTCATACTAATGTTACTACAGCACCACACGCATATTCTATCAGTAGCTGAAAATGCTTATTAGCATATTAATAACGATGTGATCACAATGTTAGGAAGAATGTTGACTTTGAACACACTCTTAAAGCCCTTCTCTGAATTGCTGCTCGGTGTTTTCCAAAGACGATGTACTGTAGGTCAGCCCTGTAAACGCTGCGTGTCGAATAACACCCGATTTTCAAAACTGTCAAAGACCTAGCCACCATTAGTCAGAATGTGCAAAGAGCCCATTTTCTTTTGCCCTCGACTCTTCTCCAGAAAATGTGCATTTTGAAACACCCCTTGTCCTAACTGCTACAGTTGCTATTGCTCACGTAAAGCTCCAAACCAGGAAAAAAAATAGTTCACTTAAAAAACAAGCAAGAAACATAGCGCTGACTCCTTTTTTTTTTTTTAAATGGACATTTTTGTTTGAGCCGTTCCATCACTCCCCTCCCCGCTCTTTACGTCCTCTTTTATTTCTTCCTCATCGTGCGTGTCCAGATTTCCCTGCAGTTCTTCTCCTTGTGTCTGTCTTGTTTGTAGATGTAGGGGATGAGGAGGAGGCAGGCCCTCTCCGGCGCTTCCAAAATTCTCGGGAGAGGTGCAAGTTCCTCGCCCCCTCCATCTCAGTTTCTGTGCCTGAGGACGACCCCTACCACTCCGACGAGGAGTACTATGAGCACCCCTTGTTCAGCCCAGAGTGGACGCACTCGGGTGCCCGCCCCATGGGGCAGGCTGTGGCCTTTAGGCAGATCGAAGGTGAACCACACGCGGGTTCCTCTTTGCCGTCGCTCGACCTCTCCACCCCTTACTTTCCTTTTTCTCTTTTGAGCAGCTCCCTCATCCGTATTGTGCCTTCGTCCCGGCATCTATCTCTCCACCCTTCCGTCTCTCCATTTGTCCGTTTGTCCTTCATCTTTGTGTGTTTGCGTGTCCTTGTGATGTCCGTTTGCGCTGAAAAAAACAAAAACAAAAACAGAGAGAGTTCAGATTCGTCAGCTGTCATATTTTTATCATTTAATTCACTCATCATTGCTCCTTGTGTTTGCAATCACGCTTAGGTCAACACATTGTAGGGGGCGTCCCACAAAGGAGGATGGTGTTGTTGAGATTCCATTAATGGACGTAGGAGGATATCGTGATAAGGTTTTAATGGCTATGACCGCTATACATATGAATTAATTACATGTTGAGTTACCCAAAGCCTCACTTTTGACCTGACTTATTATTACAAACAATCATTCGATTTACACAAGCACAAAGCTGTGAGGATAGAAAGTATGTATCTGTTTTTTCCTCTTTAGTAATGTTTGGCTTGGAGGATGTATTTTCTATCGATCCGGAGTATAGTTTGCTTCTCCACATTGAATCTATTTTTTTTTTTTTGCAGTAGAGTAAATTGGACCAGGCATGGTTGGTGAGAAGGAAAAGGAAAACCTGACCTCTCCAAGATTGTTCTTTACAGGGTCAAAATTTGAAAAGCATACTCACATGCCATACACCGTGCCTATATGTGATATATCTGTGAACACTTTGGATCATCTCAAAGTGTCCCTTCATTGGTTAATGTTCTCACACTGCCCAAGTCTGTGTCGCCTATAGTCTTAATGTGTCCCCCCTCCCCCTCTCACCCTGTTTTTGAGAAGAAGAGACCATGGAAGCTCTTACAGCTGAATACGAGGAGGATTTTGAAGAGGAGGATGATGTGGATGAGGACGAGGATGAGGAGGAGAGTGCAGAGGCAGCTCTTGATGAGCAGCAATGGAGCGGGGAAGAGCCCGACCCGGACATCCCCGAAGCGGAAGTTTTAGAGCAGGCAGAGGCCGTAGACAAGGCCCCAGATCTAGACCAGGGCCCAGTTGAGGCAGCTAGTGCTCCCTCAGGAAGCTCTTTGGACAGAGAGGAGGAGCAGGAGGAGGAGGAAGAGGAGGAGGAGGAGGAAGCAGAGGGTGAGGAGAGCCCTGAGACAGGTGTGTCCTCCCCTCTGCGCACCCTGCCTGCATGTTAACAGCTTGTCCACTGTATACGAATGCCAGATGTGTTTAAGGGGCAGGAGAATTCAAGCGTTATTCAGGTGGAATGGCAAATCATTTGCCCCCCCCCCCCTCCCCCCGCACTGCTGTGTCCTGCAAGGCAACACAGGCTCGTTAGTGGAAAAAGTCACTTGACCTTATCTTTAACGTAGTTACATTGTTATCCTTGTTATGCCTGTGTTTTCTTATTGTCGCTCTTGTTTGGGGCTGGCTCTTTTGTAGTGGTATGATTACGTGTTGCACCCGCAATCATGCTTTTGATCACCAGCTACAAGCTTCCAGGATTGTCAATATGTTTACACCGATGGCTTGGTGCTGGTATACCAGCGCGTTGCGCCGATGTAATATTTGAACCATTATTTCAGCGGGAAGGGAATGGCAGGGGATTTGATGTCGGCTCTCATTTTTTTGAACTAATTATTGTACACGTTCTATTGACTTAACCAACTTTTATCAAACGACCAAGTCATCTGGTTTAGTTGTCGCCAATGTTAGTTTGTCGCTTATTACCGGTATGTTGATCTGATTTTCACAACCAGGACTCCTCAGTATTGATGCAAATTTTCATTTGAACCATTTAATGGCATATGGCACTCGTCATTAACACGCATGCTCATTTAATCAAAACAATGTCACTTATCTTAGATTTGTACCTCTCAATTTTGACAAAGAATGACTGACATTTGATGTTGTAATAGACAGATGATGTAATATGCATGGATATCCATTCCATGAATTATTGTTTGTTTTTCATCAGTCCGCCTGACAGTTGCCTCATGCCGGTATTATCACATACCATGCCATATTTCCATCCATCTCTGAATTGGTGGACCTCATTCGTTCGCCGTTCATCTTCGATGATGGCTGTGTCATTGCGCTGTAAGTTTCAGAGGAGAGCTTTGCCTGTTTTGCTCCCATTAACCGGCCAAATGAATATCAGCGCATGCCAAAGCCTAAGCTTTCACATTGTGTTCATAACGACCAACTTACAGATGTCCTTTCAGCTGTGAAGACGGACTTGGAAAAACCCGTAAGTGAGAAAAGCGGTTCCATGAGCCCAGACAGCATCGGGTCAGAGAAACGTCCAGAGGAGTTTTTTGAGCAACAGACCCAGGAGTTCTTTGCCGGTGAACGAATCGTACCAGAGAGTCCCACCATCGATATGCCATCTTTTGTACCTCCAGATGTTCAAACTCAAGCCAAAGAATCTGCAAAGTCAATCTCCCTTCAGCCCATTTACGGCGAGCCCCTCACCGTGTCTGAGAAGCAGCCGTCTGTGGAGGTGGTCGAGTTCAGCAGCCTCGGTTCCCCCTCTGATTTCTCAGCGATGGGAGTCAAAGTTGAAGAAGGAAATTTGACAAGTGATGCAATGTCGGCATATTTCGAAACATCAGCCCCTGAGGCTCACGCGTCCCCCCAGGGTAAGAGCGAGGGTTATTATGAACTGAGCCGAGTCAGTGACGAGACCAACACCGTTGATTCCAAGACTCCGAAGATTGATTTGCCAGCTTGCGAGAGTCCTCAAACCCAAAACACTGACACTCAAGATTTCTCAGTTCCAGACAGGGGTAATGAATGCAAGCTTTCCCCTGGCAAACTGGCCCTGGAGCAAAGGAGCTATTCCTTAAACATAACCATTGGTGCAATGGATCAAAACGGCCAAGGCAGAATGAGGAACTTTTCCCCACTGGCCACTGATATCATGACGCACACCAGTGGAAGTCTCGATGAGTTGGCGGATTACCTCCCAACCACGACTCTTTCCGGAGAAAAGCCACCTCCCTTTCCACCACTAATCCTAGAGACTGCAGCTTCAATCACTTCTGATTCCTCATCTCCACCAAGAATGGCTGACACCATTTCGAACCCCAGCCCTGAACCCGACTCACCCGGGTCCGCAGATTCCCCCCAGCCATGCGAGAGCAGCCCTCAAAATAACGCCGTCATGGCTCAAGACTTGCCTGAGATGCTAGATCTTGCTGGGTCCCGTTCTCGACTGTCATCTGAAACTACTGAACCAGAAATTGTCCGGCGAAAGTCATTTCAAGCCTTCTCTGATGACCTGCTTTCTAGCCTCGTCTCAGGCGAGCAAAGTCCTGGAATAAAAAAGAGTGACAGTCAGCTGGAAGAGATGGGCTATTGTGTGTTCAGTGAATACTCTGGACCTATGCCGTCCCCTGCAGATGTGGTTAGCCCAACAAACACCTCTGCACAGGTCTTCACCCCCGCTGTTCTTGAGGAGAAAGTCGCTGCACAGGCCAGGAAGCTAGCAGTTAGAGACACATCTGTCGAAGACCAGAACCAGACTGTTGAGCTGACTGTCAGTGAAGAAAAGGAGATGAGCGAAAGTAAAGGCAATGATTCTACTGAAGAGGGTCAAAAGAATATAAATGACCAGCTGAAGACATCAGTCAGTGAGCAGGTGAAATCATCTGCCCTGCCAGGGGAGTCGTTTGTGACACCCACTGTCACGGTGACTCTTGAGGAAGGTGGGAGGTCAGGAAGCGAGACAGAACAACAAGCCAGTGGCGAAGGCTCCGCTTCCGAAACGGAGATTGCTGACTATGAGAGGCAGATCCGCAAACTGGAGATGGAGGGCAGGCCTCTGAGTTTGGAGGAAGAACGAGAGTTGCAGGAGCTTCGGGAGAAGGTCAAGCTGGTGCACCAGGAGGCTTACGAGGAGGTGGACGCTGAAGATGTCTACCAGTTGACCGGGGTGGCCAAGGACCGCATTGCCAGGCCTGTCAAGACTTCCCCCACTTCATCAGTGGAAAGCAATATTGATGATGACAAACTTCTTTCTCCAGTGCTCTCACCATCCAAGCTCAAACAAAAAGAGCTTTATGGCTCCCCTAAAAGAGCAGTGTCACCAGTGTTAACAGTAACCAAAGAGTCCAAGGAGGAAGCAGATAAAAATGCGAGAGAACAGAACGAAAAAGAAGCACCTCAAGAGAAAATTCAGATTGAGAAAGAGGAGACGGTGAATCACACTTCGGAAGAGCCGGAAAAGAAACTGAATGAAACCAAAGAAACAGAAGAAAAGGAAAGGAGGCAAGATGCGGCAGAGAGGACTCAAAGGGAGGACGATGAGAAAGAGCAAATGAGACAAAAAGAAGAGGGAGAGACACACGAAAGAGAGATTAAAGAAAAGGAAGAGAAAGAGAAGATTGAGAAAGTAAGGAAAGACAAGGAGGAGAGAGAAAAGGAAGAGGCCGAGAGATTGGAGAAGGAAAGGAAAGAAAAAGCAGAGAAGGAAATGAGAGAAAAGGAAGAGGCCGATAGGATGGAGAAAGAAAGAAAAGATAAAGCGGAGAGAGACATTAGGGAAAGGGAGGAAGCAGAGAAAATGGAGAAAGAGAAAGCGGAGAAAGAAAGGAGAGAAACGGTGGAGGCCGAAAGAATGGAGAAAGAAAGAAAAGACAAGGAGGAGAGAGACATCCGAGAAAGGGAAGAAGCAGAGAAAATGGAGAAAGAAAGAAAAGAAAAACAGGAGAAGGCATTGAGAGAAAAAGAGGAGGCCGAGAGAATGGAGCAAGAAAGAAAAGACAAAGAGGAAAGGGAACTCAGGGAAAAGGAGGAGGCTGAGAAAATGGAGAAGGAAAGGAAAGAAAAAGAGGAGATGGAAATGAGAGCTAGGGAAGAGGCGGAGAGAGTTGAGGAAGAAACAAAAGAAAAAGAGAGGAAGATGAGAGAGAAGGAAGAGGTGGAGAGGAAAGAGAAAGAGGAGAGGGAGAAAGAGGAACGAGAGATGAAAGAAAAGGAAGAGGCAAAGGCGATCAAACAAATGGAAGAGCACGAAAAGTTAGCGCAGGCAAGCAAAGCGGAAAAGGAAAGAGATGAGAAAGAGTTGAGCGAGAGGGAAAGTCTGATTGAACAGAAGACGCAACATGTTGGAGAGACAAAGACAATGGCCGAAATGGACAAAACCAAACCGGCCCAAAAAGAGCAACAGGAGCAAGCGTCAACTGCCGGAGCAGCTGCGGTCAAAGAGATCACGGAGACTCGTACCGCCATCGAATCGGTCGTAACCGTCGAAGACGACTTCATAACTGTGGTCCAGACCATCGATGAAGCAGATGAACCGGGACACAGTGTTCGTTTCTCTGCCCCGCCTGAAGCCTTGGGCTTACCCGGCGGGCGAGAGCAAGAGGAGGAGGAGCAAGAGGAGGAGCAGGAGGAGGAGCAAGAGGAGGAGGAGATAGACGAGGACGAGGATGATGACGAGGAGGAGTCTGTGGAGTTGGCCCAGGAGGCGGACATCGAGGCTGCCAGTTTCGAAGAGGTTTGTGACATTCCTGAGACCCCTGTGACTCTTGAGAGGGAAGTTCAGCCCTTAGAAACAGAGGCTCCCACAGACAGTTACGACAAAGATGAAACCACCATGGACGACTCCATCTTGGACAGCTCTTGGGTGGACCCACAAGGTGAGGCCTATTTTTTTTTCATGTCTTTGCTTTCTCGGGTACCAGCAAGCAGTAAGCTTCAGTTCAGTTGCTTCCACCAAACAATTGTCTTTCGAGCAATGAACGGAGGGCAGTGTGTCGCTTCATCTCCACTCCGACAGACTAGTCAATTTGTCGACTTATCTACTCCACTACTACGTCTAGTGAATGAAGCCGACTAGTCGCTAATCTTGTGGTTTTTTTTCTTTATTATGGATTTTTGCAACCTACATTTTAGTACTGTACAGTACTATGAAATACATCAATGACATCATCATTGACTAGTCGACGTCAAATCGACTTTCACCACATCAGTCTTGATCATCTGAACCGAACATTACTGCTTGGGTATAATTAGGTTGACTTCTGAAAATGTTTTTCATTCTTGGTGAGTAATTTTGAAACAATGATGAGCCCTGTTTTATTAGAAGTAATTCTTTACATTTTGGGCAGATGACGATAAGAGCATGGCTACAGAGCAGATTCAGCCCTTGCCGAAGGTACCGAGCCCTGTCAAGAAGTCCACTGTGGTCCAGACCAAGCAAACACAGCAGAAGAAAGCAGAGAAGCATGAAAAGCCAAACAAGCCCAAAACTAAGAGCGGGCGGGTTAAAGGCAGACTGTCGACTCCTGAACGGAAGCCGATGCGCAAGGAACCAGTTTACATCCCACGAGAGAAGAAAAAAGGTTTCTCTCCTTTTCAGTCGTATAACCCGATCCTTCACGTTGACTCTTGACTGTTTTACATCAGTGTTGATTTGCGATTCTCTCCATTCTGAAAGTGTGAGCACGTCATTTATTAGCTTGGATTTTCTGGCGCAAGATATTTACGAGTGTATCGCCATTTAATAGTAAGACTACTAAAATCACACAGTTGGATCCCCAGCGGGAGGAACTGTTGACAGTTATCGCAAACGTTTCTTATGCGCAAATTATTTGACGCTTCGGCATTCATTTTTTGATGTCTCCATGTTGCCGACGACGACAGCCGTGATCAAGAAGACTGAGTTTACCAAAAAAATGGAGGCTCAGACTCTGTCCCCATCCAAGAGGATTGGACCGAAACAAGCTGTCCGCCAGGCCCGCCCCGTCCAGCACCATTCCTGTCCTAGAAGGAGACCCACAGGTGATACATCACTTCTATTGTCAATTCTGCAGGGCCACATCCACCATCATCTTCCGTGTAGTCCTGGAAATAAATCATTGCCTTTTAGGCTCATTCAGGTCATTAACCCTTTCAGGCACAAATAATGATAACCTGCAACCTGATAAAATGATAAACTGTCCACTGTAGTAACCGTTGTCCCTGAAAGGGTTAAAATAAACAAAAGTGTCAATTTGGTTTTTTGTTGTTTTTTTTTGTGAGATGACTGAGCAACCCGGGGGGGGGGATTTGCCTCAATTCATTTGTGTCATTTTGAACCAATTTCATTAGGTCACTCGCACTTGGTAGTCAACGAGATATCAAATTTAACTCCATCAAACTCATTGAATTGAAAAACTGACATGTCACCTTTCACTTATTTTCTCTGCATTTTCTGTTTGTTTGTTTTTTTTACTTCATGTATATTTCTTTCCTTTTTGCCATAATAAAAACAATCTTGTGTTACCTCATTATTTGGCTTCTGTATTCATCTTTGTTCTTGCTTTTCACTGTACTTAAACAGCCCCCCCGGCCGCCCCTTGCACCCCCTTTTGAATCACAGGATTCGAAAATATTTGTCATGGATTAAATACACAATATACGCTGTATGCTTCTTTCCAATACCTATGTGAGTGTAATATATATATACTGTATATAAAATGTAGTTCTTATTCAAGCAGTGACTTTTTGAAAATCTTGTTCAAAATGTTGGTCTCCCTCTTTGCATGATTTTTCCTCACGTATTTGTTCAAGCGTTAGTGACGTACTCTTTTTGTCTTTCAGAGGCACTTTCGGACAGTCATCAACCTCTGACAGTTGCCAGGCGGTCTTGCGACAGAGCGTTGGTGAGTAAATTTCATTCTCTCCGGCAAGTTGGTGGTTTCGAGACATTCAGATTGTATTTTCCCCGGAATCTTGCTGTTTACATTCAAATTTCAAATGCCGTCCTCTGTGCGCTTTTTTTTTTTTCACCTTCCGGTCAGTATTTACGTTCACTTGGTGCGGAACTTCTCGTTAGTTGCAGAGCAAGTGCTCTTCCAATTTAAAGCAATTGGAACAGCCAAATCTACAGAGCACTGTAGAGTATTTTGTCATTTTGGGCAAATGATTTCCAATGATGGTCAATTTATTTTTTTCATCCTCCCAATGTGGCATCAGCCAAGTGCTTTGAGCAAATACAGAACGCTCCCCACACTGAGGGAATCTTTGATATTACTTTGAAGGGAGAGCTGAAAGGTCTTGTCCTTGCATAAATATCACATCATTGCATTTCTCTTCCAATGCTTTTTTTTGACTTCTTACTCAGATATTTCAAGTATTTGCTTCATTATTTGATACACTGACTGTGTTGACTCCAGAGTTAATGGGTTTGTTCGCAGGAGTGATTCATTCAAAGTCACCGAGTAGGTGTTGAATCACCCCGTGACATTTCTCGTGCGACTCTTTTTCTCCTCCGGCATCATCATGACAGTTCCTTGTATCCAAATAAGAGCATTTATGCCTGTCATAAATGTCACCGAAAAACAATAATGAAGTGTTCTTTGGAACACAAATTGTGCTCCATTTTTATGTTTGGCTTTATGTTGACGACCTTCTCGTTTCTATCATCCTTATCTCTCGTAAAATCTCAAGGCAGCAGATTTTGCATGAGATCTGGTTGTTCAAATTTTATGTTTGAGTTCTTTTTAAATTTTCACCGCCCCCCCCCCCCCAAAAAAAAATAAAGCTCCATGAATAAAATCTAGAAACAC
>CAAKHF010012807.1:24182-38998 GCA_901007745.1 Hippocampus kuda
CCCCCCCCCCCCCCCCGGGCCTCATTTGTGTGCCATTTCAGCGCCATGCTCAGCATTTTGCCCTCACAAAGACACACACCTTTATGTCCACAACGATTACCTCATTAGATGGACCTCGTCCATCCTCGGCATCAGTATTTGCAACGTTCATAGCCAAGGTAGGTGGATGACAATTTGGCCTGTCGCTGCGAGCTGCAAGGATTCAGAAAAGTCTCTGTCCATATTTTGAAAAAAAAAAAACGCAATCGGCAACCAGTTACCCGAGGATGTCACGAGCGCCGGAAATGTTTTTGTTACATTTGGTGTTTGTGTTTCACAGGATGGGAGATCACAAAGTCCTGACAAGAGATCTTCTGTGCCGCGGCAAGCTTCCTCTCTTAGTCGCCATCCGTACCAGGAGCATGAGGACAGTTCGACCTCCATCACGAGCTCTGGATCAACAGCTCCCCGCAGACCCACAGGTAGGCTGCCAGGCTTGGCACTGGAACTTGAAACCGCTTAGCCAATGTGGCTAAGCACAATAAAAAATCTCATAGCCACACTTGAGTGTCATTAGCCACAACATCAAGTTTATGACGCTGAGCTGTTCCGGATTGGAGCAATTGCAAGTGTTATTACGTGATAGAGCTGTCTCCGTTGCACCCTTCTGTTGTATGATAATATATCGTAATGTAAGAGATTTGGCGTGAGCACAACCCCCCCCCCCAAAAAAAAAAAACCCTCAAGTGAATTCACAAATGTCAGTTTTACAAATACATGAGGGATGACTATGATACAAGAAAATTATTTAAAAAAGAAAAGAAAAAGCCACTCCATTCTGTCATCACACGATTGCTTGCTTGAACGCTTTTTCCTGGAATCTGAATCTTTTGTCATTTGTCCCCTTTCAGCCTGCCGTGCTGTGATGAGAGCAGAGCAAAGGACAGGTCGAGCTCCCAGTATGACGGGTAGCGTGAATTCATTATTTTGTTTCATTTCCTAGAACGTACTTTTCATGTACAGCAGTGGTCCCCAAACCCCGGGCCGCAGATCGGCACCGGTCCGTGGGTCACTTGGTATCGGGCCGCACAGAAAGAATAAATAACTTACATTACTTCCGTTTTATTTATTTCGGACTTTGAAAGATATTTTCTTTTGAAAATTTACCGGATCCTCTGTTACATCCGTCGACAGTATGTCACTCTTGATGCAGGTGAAGGCGGAGCTTCTCGGTCACGTGATAGGTTACCGCTAAAATGAAAGCCGGGAGCTGGCAAAATGAGTAAAAAAAACAAACGGAAAGGTTTCAGGTTTTTTCCTCGGATTTCTCGCCAACAGTCTCCGAGCCGCTCCGCTCCCGTTCAGCCCGCAGTGGCCACTCCACGCCACGTACCCCTGGCTCCAGCGCCATGACCCCTGGCACCCCTCCCAGCTGCTCATCCTCCTCAAGGACCCCCGGAACCCCTCGCTCGCTCAGCTTGATGTCCCAGGAGAGGAGGGTGGCTGTGGCCCGTACCCCGCCCAAATCCCCCGCCACCACACCCAAGCAGCTGCGAGTCATTAACCAACCTCTTCCTGATTTCAAGAGGGTCCGGTCCAAGGTCGGCTCCATAGATAATATCAAGTACCAGCCCAAAGGTGGACAGGTAAGACCCAACAAACATGTTTGGTGCATTCTCCCGCCCACCCTCTACCTACCTACTACTTGTTTCTTTCGGACTGTAGGAGGTATTTTTGTCATAATGTAAGTTTGAGACTTTTTGATTCACTCATCTTTGATAGGTTTCCCTTTCACCTTCCTCTTCTCCAACCTAAGTGTTTGTTTGTATTTTACCCATCCACCATGAAATGAAATTAATGATCCGACAACATGAAGTGCGTATCAAATATATTTGATCACCCAGTCAATGTTTGATTAATTAACAAAAGCTTATATGAACAGTCTTCAATGATATTTTTCCATGCAAAATTTTTCGGGGTTTTTTTTTTCTTCCTGTTTTATCAAAAATATATAAGACAACAAACCACTGTTACTTACTTGCACTTGTAATTAGAAAATGTTGTAGTGGTTAAATGTTTAAATGTTATGTAGGATTCATTTCTGACTACAGGCTCGAATTTGGGTGTTTAAAAAAAAAAAAAAGGAGGAGGAATTCCATTTAAAAATCCTCATTACAGTTCAAAATGATAAGCTGTCGAGTCGGGCATTAAAGCACTTTTACCAGAGTTCCAAGCGTAGGCTTCTTCATAATTTAAAAGTGTTGCCAGGGTAATCATCCCCCCCGCCCTTGACCCGCAGTAGTAACTCCTAGTAGTGGCCCCACCCCCACCGGAAGGCCTCACCTGGCCACTGACCCGCCACTTGTCATTGTCACCATAGAAGCACAAGGAGCAAATAATGGCAACTGAGGCCAAACACAAGGCCCCATCTTGGATCTGGAACTCAGTGCTCCGCGTCATCTCCTTGACGCTGTGTCTGTCGACGGCTCACAGTATGACCTGGACCCAAGGCCTGCTGGTACACCGCAGCACCATACATTATAAATTGATAGCATGCGAGTGCTAGCGCAATGATGAAAGTTGTTTCCTATCAACGAATATGACAACGAAGTGACAACATTTGCATTTTAATGAGGCCGCTTTAATGAGAGCCAAAACAAGAGCCGAATACAAAGTCCTCTGTGTTAACGTGACGTATCCTGCAGTGGTGTGGAACTGCACTGCATCACACTGGAAGATGTTTCGATTATATTATTAAGAAATAAAAAATAAATGTTATGTGATGGGGACTAAAAAAAAAAAAAAAAGAATTTCTAAGCCACTGCAAGTTCCAAACACAATAATAAAGTTTTAAAATTAAGTCACTATGTATTATTTTCTTTCTGGAATCATCATTTCAACCCTTGTTTTGGATCTCATAAGATTGTGTCAGTAACACCTAATGACTTTTTCACTGACTAGATGTCGTAATTATATTTGCTAAAACCTGATACTATCCATAAAATCAGGTCACTGCTGAAACATAAAATGTGCAAGGGTAGACCAGAGTAATTAAAGGAAGCTCTTGGAGACAACAACAAGGCAGCTTTTAATTAGCGGTGAAATGTTCTTGGCAGTCGCAAAATGTTGAATTAAAAACATGCACAACCAATCAAAAGGCTGCTTCTGTGTCCCGAGGTGCGAGCACGAAACGAGCAGCCAGTATGATGCAGAGCTTATATAAGGAGCAAAAAGCAAAAGCAACAAATCAAATTGTGGCGCCAAGTCAACATCTTCTGTATATGTTTCGTCTGGTCCAATTGGAAACAAATGTTGACATCACTTATAACACCATCTACTAATACTTGTATGACGAATAAACTTTTTTTTTTTAATGGCCTGTTATATGTCAGCCCGCAGCCACTGTCTTGTCAACAAAGCCACATATTTCTCTTCGGAGTTGGTCCACAAATCAGTGATGAATCAGTTTTTGACATATTCTTCAGGCACCAAAAAGTTATAAATGATCCATGGTAGCTGTTTTGAAATACTACGGTGGGACCTCGATGGTTGAACGCCCACTGTTGCGCTTTTTTTTTTTTTGTTGTTCAGGAAACTCGGCGCTGCGAGGAGCAGCCCATACCGTATTTTTACCTTTCGTATCTCGAAATTTCTTTCATAACAAGAGGCAATATTTTCCCGTTGAGGTGCTTTGTAACTTGAAAATTTCGTATGAACGTAAGTAGAGGTACCACTGTATCTTATATTGTCATCGGTGCCCTCTTGAGTAGAATTTTCATTGCCATGTCATCCTTTTTGTTTCTCTTTAGAATCATATTGTAAACAAGAAGCTGGACTTCAGGTATATGCAATCAAAATGCAGCTCCAAGGATAATCTCAAGCAACCTCCCAGTGGAGGCAATGTATGTAGCCCTCAATGTTGACCTCCTTCACCCCCTTCTTGTCTTCCTTCCCCGGAGCCAATGAGTCTCCCTGTTGATCCCCGCTGTATCTTTTCCACTGTGCAAAATTCCCGATTAGCCTTTAAAGGTGACGTGTGTGACCCTAACGTTTTATCACGCATATGCCGAACGACGCCCTTGGATATTGTCAGCTATGCCGAATAAACCTTGGCCACTTTTAACCCTTTCATGCTGCACCCTGGAACCCTGATAACATGATAAGCCGTCCACTGTCGTAGCCGCCGTCCCTGAGAGGGTTAACGCAACATCACAGACGAGATTTTCCTCAGACTGCACTGCGATTATGTTTGCAACAGCTGGTTTGAATGTAGCCGACTTTGTTGCACATGGGGGAAGTGTGTTTAAGGATGCCATATTGGAAGACCACCTGCTATGTTGAGAAGTCTGAGAATGACCTGCTTAAGTAAGAGGACACAGAATACTGTGACCAGTCTTTGGTTGGTTTTGGTGTTTAAGACCAAGTATGATTTTTTTTTTTTTTTTTAATTTAGTTATGGGTTATTGAATTCTACTTTATCATGCCAAAGTACTCAATTGCATCATGCATTTAAACTTTCAACATTCTTTTAATATTGCTCTCCCGCTCTCTTTTACCCTAATTTGTACCATGTTACTTTCTCTCACTGTGGCTGCATTGCTTTTCCCGTGCTGGCTGAAATGTATTTGTTGTTTCACATCGCACCAACTCTTTTGTCTGCATTTCACTCCTGCTTTTTCTCTTTTGCAGCTACAAGGGTCTTTAAGCACTGCAACGTACTAACATTTTAGCATCCTTGCAATTTATAAACGAGTCGTCGAAGGCTATGGCCGTTTTGTACGGAGTGTGGGTGCTTGCATCATTTTATATGTGCAAGACAAGATTAGAGTCGGTTCACTTGCTATTAAACCAAGGATGTCCAAACTTTTTTTACGGTCAAGTGCTGCGTACAGAAAAATAGATGGATGCAAGGTCCACTTTGAAATAGTTTACATTTGATTTATTGAACACGCTAAAATCAATGCATCATGCGTATATTTAATATTGTAAGCCAATGTCACATTCTGCACAGTTTAAACATTGGCTGTAACTGCTCTTAAATATCGGAGGAAAAGAAAAATATCTTGCACACAAAAGGTCAATCAAAAATTTTCCGTGAATAAATGTTTTCAGCAATTCGTCATGGTTACATGCAAATGTTTTGAACTAAAAGTTCAATATAACTCTCCGAAGGCAATGACTTTTTTTTTTTTGTATACCACATGCATAAGTCGATAAGGCTTTTGAAAAATGTCGATGTCAGAAAGCCCGCTGAAGCCCATTCCCAGCTCATTCCTCACCTCCATCCTGCAGGTCCTCATCCCCAGTGTTAAGATGGACTATAGCCATGTTCAGTCTAGGTGTGGGTCCTTGGACAGGAGGGGCTACTCGGCAGGAGGTGGCAATGTGAGTCTTGTGTAGCAAAAAGTCATCGTCTCAGTGTTTGTGTCTCTTTTGTGTGCTTGTGCTGTCTTTTGGCTGTGTCCCTTCCCCTTGGAGGTGGTTGTGTCTGCAAAAAACTTTAGCTGCTTGAAGGCTGATCATGAGCATTGCTGAATTATAAACCGTCATAGTTTATTTCCCCCAAGCTTTTCCTCAGTTGCTGATGGCAGCAGTTGGTTGCCACGGTAACAGCTGCCAACGCTTTGAGTACTCTTAAATTAACTTAAATATCGAGTGGGTTAAGAACTCTTGGGATATGTGACACGTCTTGAGATCTGACACGTCAGGTCTAACTCCACACAACAAAGGAGTATTGTTTGTTTTCCTCCTTGTTTTGCATACTAACAAGTACTATTCAAAAGGAAAAAAAAAACCACGCGATCAAATACCACCATCTTTTTGCATCTTTTTTAAAACATCTATGTGATAAACACCAGTTAGCCCTATGACCTGACATCCTGCTCTAATTTCTTTATTTTACAGATACAGATACAGAACAAGAAGATTGACCTGAGTCACGTGACCTCAAAGTGCGGCTCGTTAGACAACATTCACCATCGTCCTGGTAACACACTTTCTCGACAAACCACACACAACCTCCAAGAAGCGATTTGACGTATTTATAATTAATGATTGTGACAAGTTCTCATAGCTGAAAATGGGTCCGCTACTATATATATCGCTCCTCACTTTTACTCATTCGAAAAAGCAAACCATTTTTTCCCCGCGTTCCACCGCGACCGCTTCTGGTCATACAGCGCCATCTGCTGGTGATATCTTTCACAGCGCTATTGTGCTACCAAGTGAGCTGGACCGGGATTTGCATTTGTTCCCAAAGGGAAATTTCGCCATGGTGTAGCACAGCATGTTCGAGTGTCACTATTTGTTAAACAAACAAACAAACAAACAAACAAAGGCGCTCACTTGTAGAATATGTGCTTGGTGTTGTTCAGGTGGTGGTAACGTTCGTATTGAGAGCGTGAAGTTGGACTTTAAAGACAAAGCCCACGCAAAGGTGGGGTCCTTGGATAATGCTCACCACACTCCAGGAGGAGGTCGTGTGACAGTAAGCGTTATTATTATTTATTTTCTTTATGCACAGCTCTTTTATTGTACTTTATTAGCTTGTGTAGGTGTACCAAAGAAGCCAGTAAAAAAATTATTCAACATTCATACCGCAATCTTCTGGCATTTTTTTTTCATTTGATTACATTTAAGAAATGCTTCAGCAGAATCCCATTCTTAATGTTTGAATAAAATAAACACTGTCATATACCTCACCACTTGCTAGATTGAGAGCCACAGGTTGACATTCCGCGACCACGCCAAGGCCCGAGTGGACCACGGGGCCGAGATCATCGTCCGGTCGCCGGGCCGGTCCCGTTCCATGTCGCCTCCCCGCCACCGGGACAGCCACCTTTCATCATCTGGCAGTCTCAACATGTTGGAGTCGCCGCAGCTAGCGACCTTAGCGGAGGACCTCACTGCCGCTCTGGCGAAGCAGGGTTTGTGAACATGCATCGTGGATGCTCTTACATTGAACCTGTCAGCTATTCACCACCCACCCGCCGCCTTGAGGGCCACTCAGGGTGATCGCGACTTTGCTTCACATCTCAAAGGCCCACCAGGAGGGACTCCTAACTTTCCTCTTTCTAGCTGTCTGTTTTCATCCTTGACATGTTCTATTTGGTCCTACTTTCCCCGGCGTCTCCTTTTGAATGATGTTGCATAGAATAGTTCACCTGTAGTGCTAAACGGAATTACCTGTACATACAAATAGGGGGTGATGGGGGAGCCTCATATTGACCTGACTGATCTTGGGTCTACATTTTAAAGGAGCTATAGCTTTTATTTACTTGTGGCCATATTCTGTACGTTATGTGGCCAGCACATCATGCTGCACGTGTTGTTCTTGCTAACGTGCATGGACAGCAGACCCCTTGATAAGCCAATTATTCATACTGCTAGTCATTCGTTTCCTCCTAATATTTAACCAGACAAATATCAATACATAGAGAGAGAGAGAGAGAGAGAGAGAAATGAAAATAAAAATACAGGTTCTTAACCAGCTACATGTCCTTTAAAGGGGTAGTCAACCCAAACATATTTTTTATGTTCTATGTGTCTCCACACGTCTAAACACGGCATTCTGATTAATATCGCGCTTGTTGAGAATGAGTTAAGCAGCAAAATCCACCTGATTTTAGCCACTTAAGGTGAGGAGGGGGATGGGGGGGGGGTGTTGACACCGTCTGTCAACTGAAGGCGTTTGTGGAATACGAGTTAATCAGTAAAATCCACCTGATTTTGGGGTGGCCATTTTGTCACTTGCTGTCACCCCAAATCAGGTGGATTTTACTGCTTAACTCGTATTCCACAAACGCGACATTAATCAGAATGCCGCGTTTAGACTGGTGGGGCTGCATAGAACATATTTTTGTACAGAAAATCTTGGGGGTTGACTTCCCCTTTCAAAACATTTTCAAGGAAGCAACAACATACGACCATAAATAAAATATACCTGCATTATTGCAAAAGCAGAGTCATGTGCGATGAGCATGAATTGATTCACAAACTAAAAGAGGCTATTTTGCCATTTGAAAAGGGATTTTAGTCAGTCATTCCCTCATTCATTGGCTCAGAAATAAATACGTCCACGTTTTGTAGTTCGTAGTTATTTACGGTGTATTTATTGGTGTCGGGCAGCGCTGCCGTTGCGTTGCTGAGCAACGCAAAGGACTGACTCGAATGCAGATGTTGGAGCGTGCAGCTGGCGCTCCCAATGCGACATGCCATTTATGGATTCCTTTTTGCGTGTGCATTTGGTGCAGATCTCGAGATGTTTTACAACCAACGTATCGGGCTGTTTTGTTGCCGTATGTGGAAAACTTTTGAAAAAGTCGAAAGGATGAACCGTGCTGACAAAGCAAACATTAGATTCATTCATTGAGAAAAAGACGTCGGTGTGATCTTGTTTTGTTTTTTTCCAGAGGACGTGTATTTTATCCCGACTGACCTGTTTGTTTGCTTCTGTGTTTTCCGGCATTCCCCATCTCTGTAAGCCCCCCCCTCGCCCCACCCTGCAGCAACTGTAATGTATTTAAACGGTCAAGTTGATGTATGCAGTATATATATTTTTTTTCCTGCTGTCGCTGATATGACTCCAATTACGGTAATTCATTAAAATAAATGAGATAAGTTAAAAAAAAAAGGTGAGAATGCAGTCCTTCTTTTGAGATACACAGAAAGTGTGGGAGATCAGGAAATAAAATGGGAACTTGTGAAAAGTTTATTTGCGAAATGGCAGATGAGAGTACAATAAGTTAAGACTCAGGGTCGGGTTAGATGAGGAGGGGATCGACCTCGGTAGCCAGTCGCTCAGACTGCCGGCCAATGAGTGACAAGAGGGAAGGTCCTCTTTCTCCCATTACCCCCTCCTGCACTGAGAAAACTGGCGTACCCCCAATCAGGCGAAGGTATTTTGGGGAGATGGAAATTTAGGAACACGTCCGGAACCGAAGAAGCCTAAGGAGCACCAGTTGGAGACGAGGAAAAAAAACAAAACAAAACAAAAAAAAAAGAAACAAATACGTGTGGAACAAAACGATGGAAGGATTTAGAAATGGCATCTCATAGTCCTTTTGTTTGCCCTGCTTCCTCAGGTGGCGCAGGAAACAGCGAGTGAATGTCACGACACCATGGGGTCTGCACATACTCGATGCTCACCACCACCGCGGTGGGGGGGCTGGGGGCGCCCTTACACTGACATGATGTGCTTGACAAAGGCTGCATGTGAAGATCAGGGCAGGACATAGGGAGGACACAAAAGAAGAATTCAAATCGGTCAGTGTCAAATACGGGCTTGGATTTGAAGCCGTTAATTTACTGAGCAATGGGCGACACCAGAAGACTAGGATTCGATTTTTTTTTTTTAACATCAGGTTTTCATAATGATAATAATAATAATAATAGTGACAATATGAACTTGTCATATGTTGAGTCAGATTTAGGAATTAGGTTCGGCAACATGTGAAATTTTTATCTGAAACGGCATTGCTATAGATTACGCCTGCTAAAACCCGCATCGTGCAAGTTTTTGTTGGTCAAACTTAAAATCCAAAATGAAAATAAATCTCAAAATCCGGATTGACATTTTTTTTAAAAAATCAGCATCAAAAATAGGTTCAGGGACACATACAGTCATCTCTGATTAACATTTGTGGTAGACCAGTGTAATTCAAGAGCTATGAATATGACAAAAACACAAAAGATATTCCTGATTATTTTTGCGATACTAACATTACTTTAGTCATTTAATATCTAAAAAAAAAACGTCTTATGAAAGTTGCTCAAAATGTAGAAATTCATGTTCATCTAAGACAAGATGTCAAACTCAAGGCCCGGGGGCCAGATCTGGCCCGCCACATCATTTTCAGTGGCCCCTGAAAGGAAATCAAAGATTTCAACTTTCACGATGCTTGCTAAAAATCACAATTTCTCATTTGTAACAAATAAGAGTGATGCCGTGAGCATTTTCTTGTTCCCAAACCCCTCATCACAGGTACTTAAACACGAGGCGAATAAACCGTTATTCTCGACTTCTTTATATGGTTTCAGTCATAACGGCCCTCCAAGGCGAAACTGTCACTAAAATCAGGACCGCGACGAAAACGAGTTTGACACCCCCTGATCTAAGATATCCTGATACGTTGTTGCGACAGTACAAGCCACAAGGCAGGAAGCATATGTGCTGACATCACAATCACACGTCTCACCCTCGTAGTTGATGCAGCCGTTCTCATCTTCCTGACCCGCCATGAGAGCGTCGATCTCAGCCTCATTCAACTTTTCTCCTGCGAGGGAGGCAAAAGGTAACCCGAGTCAGGAAGGCCCAATGTCTGTAGACCGTTTTGTTTTGCGGCCACCAGGGCGGCGTCTCACTTACCCAGTGTCGACAGGACGATACGCAGCTCGGCGCCCATCACTGTGCCGTTACCCTCCTTGTCGAACACGCGCAGACCCTCAACGTAGTCCTCATAGCCGGCCTTGTTCGGGCTGTTGATGATGGTCTGAAGCATGGGCAGGAAACCCTCAAACGTAACTCTCTTGTTGGCCATTTCTGAGTACAAGAAGGCGATCAACGGTCATTGCGTGGACAGTGTGCGGCTGCTTTAAATCTTTGCAACTTAATTCGCAGCACATAGGGCTGAACAATTCATTAAATTCAAATCGACATAGAAAAAAGCAATTTTCCAATTGCACAAGCTGCAATATAAAAGACACAAAACACAAAACTGCTTCATTTTGGTTGATCTGTAGGCTATATTTTATATTTTAGGGCGGCCCGGTGGTCCAGTGGTTAGCGTGTCGACCTCATAGTGCAGAGGTCGTGGGTTCGATCCCGGCTCCGGCCTCCCTGTGTGGGGTTTGCATGTTCTCCCCGGGCCTGCGTGGGTTTTCTCCGGGTGCTCCGGTTTCCTCCCACGTTACAAAAACATGCATGGCAGGCTGATTGAACACTCTAAATTGTGCCTAGGTGTGAGTGTGAGCGCGGATGGTTATTCGTCTCTGTGTGCCCTGCGATTGTCTGGCAATCGGTTCAGGGTGTCCCCCGCCTACTGCCCGAAGACAGCTGGAATAGGCTCCAGCACCCCCCGCGACCCTCGAGAGGATAAGAGCGGTTCGGAAAATGAATGAATGAATGTATAATAAATGCGATATCATACAAATTAATTTAGTGCCGGTATTTGTTAAAAGAATACTTGGGAAGGGATCCTTCAATAAATAAACGAATCTTAAATCACAATATTGAGGGAAAGAAATCGCAATTACTTTGTTTTTCAAAATTGGTCAGCCTTGGTAGCGAGAATTAATTCGCCACTTTAGTAAGCAGGATGCGAACTGCATTGATTTGCAATTACAACGGTTGCAGAACTTTTTAAAACTCATTCAGTACCAGCCAATTCTGGACCAAGTCTGAAAAGACGTTTTAACACGTCTTTGGGAGTGAATGAGTTAAAAGTCCCACAGGACTCTCATCAACTGCTCGAGACATACAGTTTATCTCGTTGTTTTTAATGAGACCAATTGCACAAGAAACATTTCATTTTACGAACCGTACAATACATTTTTACCAGTTGACATTGATTAATTTTCCCTTGCGGAATAGTCAGGCAAATCTGAATCTTACCCTCAGCGGAGGGGCTTCCCAGCAGTTTGTTCACATCCTTGTTGGTGGGGTTCTGTCCCAGAGCACGCATGATGTCTGCGATCTGGTTGTACGCCACCTTGTTGTCACCCACCCTGTCGAACAGACCAAAGGCCTCCCGGTAGTCTGTGGGGAAGGGGTCACACCACATGCGTCAATACTATACGTTCCAAACTAATCAAGTATTGATGAACCTTTATGTTTTTGAACAATACAGATTGGATTCAATATTCATGTGTTGGATCTTTTATGCTGATGCTGACTGAAAATCTATGCAACTGTTTCATTTTGAACACTACGAAGAGCAATGCACTCGCTGCGATTGCATGGATAGCAGGTGGAGGCAGGTCGGCAAGGGAAAGAAAAAAAATAAAACTATATAGGTTGTGATATTATTGGCTGGATGGATACACTCCGGCACAGCTCAGTCACCCTTCGGACTATTTCTATGTCAGCTGTCTCTCTCGCTCTAGGCAAGGCTATGGGGCTCTTTTAAAAGACCACCTTGGAATTGATAGCTGAGAATATGAACCCCCCCAGCCCCTCGCTCCTCCTTTTAAAGGCAAGGCCTGCGTGTGTATGTGCTGACTCCAGCGTGACGCGCACCCATCAAGACAGGTCCGCTTCAACAGTGTCCCGTTTAAATCCATCAGCAATACACTCTTGGAATTAAACCGTGGCAGAATCTGTGTTTTCCTTGTGCAATCGTTTATGTTTGTGCCAGCACCTCGTTTTTTTGTTCTCAACAGAGTCAGATTTCACAAGGAGTCTGGAACGCCAAAACAAATGACAGATGTGACCATCTGTCATGAGAATTGAAGTCCCATGACGGTTGTCTTGAAGGAAGTTCGTTACCCGCGTTGTTTGCTTTGAAGCGAACTGAACGGTTTCTGTTGAAGTGGTTCACTAATTTCTACGTTTGTGTACTTAAGTCTTCAATTGCAGTTTCCACAGAGTTGAAATGGAAAAAAACCCGTCATACCTTCCATTTGGTCTGCAGTGAATTCAACCTGGAGGTGAGTAGAAAGCAACAATGTGAGTTGGTATTCAATACCAAAAATAAACATCTCAAGAAGATTGACATCACAAACCCAAGACGGCTCTAAAACGTTTTTTCTCCTAATCTGGACTAATAAATCGAGTCTAAACTGGGATTAAATTTTCCTCTTGGCCATATTTAGCGCCGCACGGTGGCACCCGATATGCGGGAGTCCATCTTTAGCTCCATTAAGATGCCCTCATTTGGTGTCTCAAACTCAGTTGCCATCACACCACTTGAGGGACAGTGGGCGGGGTCAAGGATGTCTGCCATGAGCTCACCATGGTTCTGAGACTTCTCATGTGACAATGCTTGAAGCGTCCATTCCAAACTTGCCTCAGTTTACAGGAAACTCATCCATCATTCCATGCGCACATCTATTCATCCACTTTCTACTGCTCATCCTGTTCAAGTGTCACGAAGAAGCTAGAGGCTATGCTAGTTGACCGGGAGTCAAAGGCGCAACGGATTGACTGCCAGTCAAACGCGGGTCGTATATACAGACAGGCGACCATTTACATTCACGTTCACACCTTCGGCTAACAATCCAATCGGTATGAGCCACGAAACTAGCTGTTATGAAACATTACATTTGCAAGTCAGCAGTATGTTTGCCAGTATCAGTACTGATTTTGTTTGATTTCTAGAGCGGTGCAATTCTGCTTATCGTCAACCTCAATCATCGTTTCAAGGAAATTGGTACTCCCAGTTCTAAAAGTACAGTCGTCCCTATTCCCATATATAAATATAAATATAAACTGCGGATGGAAATGAAGTCACTAAATGATGTATTCATCATTTACTCTCGTCCAACAATTCGGGTTGAAATGTCTAACACACAGGTAGAACAAAAAAAAAAAAAGGTAATCGGGTTTTGTTTCTACCTTGACGGCGGACAGGTCCACAGGACGGGCTTTGGGAGCAGCTGCAGGTGCGGGTGCGGGTGCGGGTGCCGCTGCGGGTGCCGCTGCAGGTTCGGCCTTCTTGATAGGAGCCCTCGGGTCCTTCTTGGGTGCCATTTTAGTTTTAAGTCAAACTACCGTGCTCCTTCAAAGACAAACACTCCCGGCGAGGGGTGACAGCACAAGGTGTGCGATACAAAGTGGAGGAGACTCAGAGCATGCACGCAGCCCTTTGGGTGTATATATATGAGGCTATTTTTCCTCCTGACTCCCCCAAGGCCAACCTTGTGTGTGGATTGGATCGAGCTTTGGAGGGGTGTGTGTGGATGCGTGTGGCCCCTCGCTAAACATGGCATATTGGGCTGAGGGCCAAAACGTGGTCATTTATGTCTTGGTGAGGGAGGGGTAGGGACACACACAATTTCCTCACCTTTGTTGTTTTGATGACATTTTTCATGTGATCGTAGGTGATGATCGTATACAAATCCACTTTGAATTGTTAGAAACCCCCATCGGAATTTACACCGTGTTGCAAAATGTACAAACCGTCCACAGGTGATCGATTGGTCAATTTCCGTGGCAAGGGCACGTGATTGGCATGTGATTTGTTAGTAAATGCCTTTCACGACTGAAAAACGATCACCCGCAGCTCGTACTTTGAAGCCTGCAGCCAATTCGAGACCAACCTGTGTCCAGCGTAGCGTCCCTTCCCCCTTTCCTTCACACTGCAGCGTGACAGAGCAAACCACTATATGTTGTGCATTTACTGCACTATCAATTTGAAACAATGTCCTGATTTTGCATAATAAAGGGATGGAATGTTATTTTATGAATCTGATTTGTCAATTAATGAATCATGATGGACAGATTAATTGACTATTAAAATAACACAGCTCCAAGGTTGAAAAAAAGGCACAGGTGGGTTCAGTTCATGGCCGCTTCCCCCTGGGAGGATGTGACGTACATTACAGGATGGCGCTTTCCGCTGCCAATGCCATTTACTCTGACAAGGCAAGCTGTGCAAATTCTGGTCCCCTTAATTCTTGTCTGGATCTGTCACAGTACCGGCGGTGCAGCCCTGGCCCCTCCCCCGATCGCTCTCGCTCTCTCTCTCTCTCTCTCTCGCTCTCGCTCTCGCTCTCACTCTCTCACATACACACACACACACACACACACACACACACACACACACACACACACACACACAACAAATTCGACAAACAAGAAGAGTCCAGCGGCCTCAATTTAAACCTTCGCAGGCTCGCGT
>CAAKHF010012808.1:3287-13287 GCA_901007745.1 Hippocampus kuda
AGATGTCTAGTTTTCTAAGATTGGAAAGTAAATTTTCACGTGTTGCAAATCGAAGAGGCTGGTTAATAAACATGTCATGAACGGAATTTAAATAAAACCAAGGGTTGGGGGATTGTATCATTGTATTATATTATAGGTGTGTGTGTGTTAGTGTGCGCGTGTGTGTGTGCGTGTGCAGTCATGTGCTTACACTCAAGCACGGGACAGCATGTGCTGCAAGTTGATTCCCCTGTTGGGGGCTTGGGGTGGGGGGGCTCTGACCATTTCCAAATGTTTACCACAGCACTTTGCTTGATCACTTGCCAAGATGGCGTCGGCTGTGCTGTAGCTTTTATGATACGCATATAAGCACGTAACATAAGTGCTGCATGTAAAGACATCCTGAGTGTTCATTCAGAGTGGTTGGGCAGCACATGAAGGCGACGACCAAATAAGTCAAGTCAAGGCGCATTTATTTATGTATGGTTGACCCAGCTCTTGTCCGGGGCTCAGTCGGTGCAAATCATATCCATAACGATCGGAGCAGAATCCTGCCAATGACATCCAATGGGGTCATCATCCCCTAGCCCCCTCTCCAGATCAGGGAAGAGGAGGAAGGATGAACAGAGAAAACGGCAGTACAAACAGGCAACATATCGTTCAACAAAATGCAAAAGTATGCAAATGAGTCTTAAGTTGGGTTTTAAACATTTCAACAAAGGTAGCTGCTCTAATTTGCGTGGGTCTAATTTGATTTCCAGAGCACTGAAGCCCGTGTAAAAAACCTGTGGACTTCTTTTTGGCTCTCTGAATTACTAAAAGACCAGCATGTTGTGAACAAAGAGTTTGGGGCGGAACATTTGGTGGCACTCAGTCAACGAGATAGGAGGGTCCTAAGCCGTGTGCTATTTTATAAGTAAGTCACAAAACTTTGAAATCGCATCTCAAATGGACCGGAAGCCATTGGAAGTTGGCTAGTATCGGGGGTAATGTGATCGAACTTCCTCGTCCTCGTCAGGAGTCTCGCTGCAGCATTCTGTACTAAGTGCATGCTTTTAACACTGGACATGGGAAGACCAGAGAGCAATATATTGCAATCATGGGAATTTCTACATTGTGAGACAAATAAATGTTTTCTTACCTTATCTTATCTTATCTTAATTGAAGTGAGGCGGAACAAACGCATGAATTACGATTTCTGCGTCATCAGGAGATAAAATGGGACGTCTTTTAGCGATTTTGCGAAGGTGAAAAAAAAACGCAGTTCTGCTTGTATTCTTAATGTGCATTTGAAAAGAGAGCATTGAATCAAATATAACACTGAGATTTTTTTTACTGAATCACTTTGGGTAATAGTACATTTGTCGAGGCTGAGAGTAGTAGTCATTGGTTAGGTGTCGATGCCGAGCATGGCCAATAATCATAATCTCGGATTTATCACGGTTCAGAAGCAAAAAAATCAAAAGTCATCGATTGTTTAATCGCAGTAAGGCATGCCTTGAGATTACAGCAACCACGTGGGTTAGTTATTTCTAATGGCATATATAAGATAAGAAAACCTTTATTTGTTTCAAAATGGAGAAATTACAGCAGCAAAATTATGATGAGAATAGTGGGGTATCATCAGCATAACATTGAAAACGAATATTTACGTATGATGTCACTGAGTATGTAAATGCTGAACAAGAGCGTGCCAAGTAATAATGACCTGTAACCCGGCCTGCTCTAATGTGGATTGTCATGGAAAGCTCAAATAGTAATCTATGTTTCTAGAAAGAGTGATGGTGCCTTCCCGGTTAGGGTGACAGCATGTAAGACCGACCCCAGAAAGAGGGCCAGTTATCCACAAACTCAAGTACCTGTTCACGTTTCCACAAAAAATGGGGGAAATTGATAAAAAACAATCTTGAACAAAAGAGGAGAAATCCAAAATATGAAAAATGATTGAAGTAAAAAATTGTTAATACTTGTTCAGCAGTTTTATATCGTTGTTCAAAGGTAATTTTTATGCAAGAGAATCCCTTGCACTGGGAAAAAAAAAATACAGTATGCGTCACACCCTTTATTGTTTGGTCAGGATAGTGGAATTTTTCTATAAGAAACGTATGATCAAAAATGAAATATATTAGGAGCAGGTATTTTTCACATGTGCACATATTTTGGACGTATTTGTCAAATTTCTGGTTTGGAAGTGTGCTACTATGTCCCGCTCCAGCACTGGTGAAAAATGATGGCCCCCTTCAGCATTTAAGTTGCCCATCCCTGCTCTAGTAACGCGCTGTCTAGATAGCAGCTAAATGAAATAGAAAACAGAGTGTTATTTTCGACAAAAATCTTTACAACAGTGTCATTTTAAAGCCCAATAATGTAAAAAATGGCTCAGAAAAAGATATGAGAATGATCCACTGTGGAAACAGTGTGTTAAGTTTGTTGTTGTTACTCTTATTCCGGAAACTACTCACTTCATGCTTCTGAATGGCTAAAATACTATCCAGCCAGCGCTATCTGTTGCTTTTGTAGTCCCCTGAGGCCCTCCTCATCTCAACAACATCAAAATACCGATGCGAATGAACAAAAGTGTGTACGCTTGTTGTTGCAGGGCCACACGTGTGACCTTAGTGCTCTTGAGCAGAGTTCCTCTGGTCTTGAAGAGTCGGCAGGTGTCTCTCAGCATGGTTATTCATTACCGTCCATTATTCATAACCTGGCGTGGACCTGGCAGCTGCTGACTTCCTGTCACTGATACTTCCCCTGACCTTCACCGAATGCCAGCAATACTCCAATGCGCGTGCCTGCACTTACACGCACACGCACGCGCACACGCACGCACGCACACACACACACACACACACACACACACACACACACACACACACACACACGCTTTTATTTTTTGCGGATATGTCTGCATGCTCTGTCAGCAAAGATACTCGTGGAAAGTTTTACACGTAACGGTAAAGTACAGTACGGTAACTCATTGGTCAGTGGTGGTTGCTCACCCAAAACTAGAAATGTACCGTGCGGTTATCGAGAGCCACACTATATTCCACTCGGAGTTCCACTCCAGTTTCCCATGATACTCCTCTTTCATCTATAACTGCTTCAAACAACAAAGCGTATGCAGAAAAAGTGGTTAAGATGGCACGACCGTCTGTGTCTTATATGTTGTGTTGTATTATTTAGTCATTTTATGTTAACTGCTCTGTTGATGGCGACGCGGGCACCCGCAGCGGCTCCTCTCTTGCCTGTGGTTGAGAGGAAAGAAATTTCATCTGTGCTGTATGTTTCACATAGGGCACATTTGACAATAAAGTTGACTTGAACTTGAACTACTCAGACAGAGTAAGATAAGATAAGAAAACCTTTATTACAGCAACAAAATTATGAAAGGGAGAAAGTAGAAGACATATAAAGCATACAAATAAATATAAATATAAAATATGAATATAAGCATATTAAAATGAGGTGAGTCGGGGTGAGTCCAAGTTTTCAGAACCATCTATTCAATCGCCTGACAGCAGTCGGCAGGAACGAGCGGCGGTACCTCCTCCTTCTTGCAGTGCGGGTGTATCAGTCTCTGGCTGAAGGAGCTGCCTAGTGCTGTCAGAGTGGTCTGGAAGGGGTGGCAGGGTCTGTCCATCATTGCTTTTAGCTTAGCTAGCATCCTCCTGTTGCCCACCTCCTTCAGAGTGTCCAGGGAGCAGCCCAGGACAGAGCTGGCCCTCCTGACCAGTCGGTCCAGTCTCTCTCTGTCCCGGGCTGAGATGCTGCCTGACCAACAGATTATGCCATAATGAATGGCTGAGGCCACCTCAGAGTCAAAGAAGGCCTTAAGGAATGACCCCTGAACTCCAAAAGACCGCTTCCTGATCAGAGCATCCGTGGTGTTAGATTTTGGTGAGGGATTTTGGTTTCATCTTAAAATTCCTGGATGAACCTAAAATGCACTATAACCTGTACATGTGCACTCAATTTGACCTCCTCTTAGACTTTTAAATGTTCATCTCCAACTGTGAACATTTTGGTACATTTTGCATAACTTGCTCTTCGCTAACAATGCACTGAATGGCAAAGTTCACAGCAGGTTTTTAATCCATAAATTGACCAATGCATTTCTTGGTTCATTTTAAAGTTGCCATTGAAACAGTCGTCTTCATCATGCTGTTTACATTTTAACATCATGAAACCAAGACGGCGCCCAACAATTGCTCATTGGTATCTCTCCATTGCAAAGCTTAATGCAGGATGTTCCCAGGGGAAGTGGCCACTGAGCTTATACCCTTTCAGGGACAGCAGTCACTACAGTTGACAGCTTATGTTATCAGGTTACAGGTTATCATTATTGGTGCATGAAAGGGTAAAATGTCTCCGGTAGTCATCAACAGGTTACAAGAAATAAAAAGAGACTGCAAGAGTGACAGAAAAGCCTAGATGTGAGTGTTGATTAAAATTTTCACGGCAACACCTGTTTTGAATTTTGCCGTTTCAGCTACTTGTTGCAGGACAGCAAATTGTACAAAAAATACGGAAACATTGAACAATTGGACATGCATTCAAAAGTTTAGAGAAGGTGAAATTAACTTAACCCATAAAGGTTCGAGTGAGTTTTAGGCTCATCCTGAAATCTGACCTGAAAACCTTCTGGAAGTAGTGTCTGCACCGTGAAAGTTGTTGAACAAAAAAAACAAAAAGAACACTTTTGGTTCTAGTCTACAATGGTTGGTTGTCTCGGTTACAGACAGTAGCGCTATCTTGTTTGTCAAGATCATGCAAGGCACGAGTTTTACGAGAATGAGGCAACAAATATCGTCGGATATAATCTTCTGCCACTGTGGATTCATACTGCTTTGATCCCATGTCCCATTTATTTTATGAATTCTACAACACGTGTTGTTAAACTACATTAGTTATAGCAAAGCAGGGATAATAAATTGACCTCCCCCAGATCGAAATAATGACCCAGAGTCGGGCATTTGGGGTCATGCCTTGCCATGTGTCTAATATCATTGGGTTTATCTGAGGACCAAACGTATCCAAATGATAATGCGATTCAGTCAACACATTTGCGCTGCATTCGTTCTATTTGAGTGTTTTTTGGAATGTGCCGTTGCCATCTTGTGCTCAGTGTGACACTAGCATTGCTAATCTCGTGCATGCTAACACTCTTGAACACTTTTCTGTCTCCACCAGTTTGTTGGTTTGTCCTTTTCCATTCCACTTCCTGTATCAACAACTTTAGGATCAAAACAACTTTGATGCTAGCGGCGACTGAAAGTGACAGCAAATATTTTCTGATGTGACAGCCAGTCTTGTTTTGGAAAATTTTGTCAAATCCTGAACCCAAATGAATTAACAACAACCACAGAAAAAAATGCTCACATGCACACCCCGAGGCCTTTTTATTGTCCTCCCTGCAAGCCTTCAATTCTGCCACATTTGTGCCTCATTGTTGTCATTGCAGTCACCTTGTCGTGTCTCACGACATGCGAGACACGACAATAAAAGCCTAACATTCCTCATGGTTGCTCTCAGTCCATCAGATTGCCTGTGATGTCCCGTCGCTCAGCGGGTTTCAAGTTCTCTGCCAATTAAAGCGGCGCTGCCGCTTCTATTTTGAGACTTGAAATTTGCTGATGCCGTCCGATCGACGCATCAGTGTCTATCAGGCCGCGCTTGAGGTGGCATCTTGCAGCCAGCCGATAAAATCCATACAAGGATTTGAGCACAACAAGAGAGACTTACGTACCAACATAGCGCAGCATCGTTGCGCAGCTTTATCATTCACTTTTTATTGAATTTTATTGGGTGATGCTGGAAGCTCTTTAACTGATTGACAAGCAGTCTGTGTTGTTTTGTGTTATTCATTCCTATGGATAAGCTATATTGCATTATAGCTTCCCCAAATACCGCTGAACAAATTTGGAAAAAAAAAAAAGTAAAACCAAAAGGATGTTTAAAATTGATAATCAAGGGTACTAATTGCTGGCATTTCTGTTTTTTTAACACTTATCGAGCCGTTCAAGACATTTGCATTCTGTACAGTCAGAGAGCAGTTTTTATCCAGATGATAAAACATTTTTTCACCACCATTCTGACAGTTAAAACTCTTTTTTCCACTTTGGGCTATTTTTCAAAATTTCTTTAGCAATATTTGTGAATTGCGTTTTTAGGAAGAGAGCAAAAATAAAACAGCAAATGCTACAGATCAAGAAGCCTGCAGGAGAGAATCTAATCAAGTCCCAATCTCTTTCAAGCTGTCCCTCTTTTAGTCTGATTTTATGTCAGTCTCTCCCATGTCCCTTATATCGTCGATTATTTTCCTCCACCGCCGTACTGTTGGCGTGTCCACCTTCAGCCATTTCTTCGATTTCTCTTTTTCCCCTGCAGAGAGGAGAATTGGTCCCTTTTACAAACTATGCCTTATATATAACCAAGATACAGCTCTTGAAATGTAAATGGTACACCACACCTCAACGCTTTATCAAGAACTGAATGGTCTCGCTGCCCGGAACGGCCCGATCTTCGTACAATTCCAGAAGACATGAAAAATGATTGGGGTCAACCCGATCATGTAATCTCCAGCACAATTGCATCACCATTAAAGCGTTTCCCCATAATTTTAGGTCCCTGTAATTTTAGGTGTTATGACATGGCGAATTTGGTTCTTCTCCGCCTCCCCCTCCACCCCCCCAAAAAAAGAAAAAATCCCTTCAACCTGCGGATCGCTCATCCACCAAACCCCAAGTCCTGTTTTGCTTGTTTCAAATATTTTTGTTGTTGTTGTCGTTTTTATGGCTTAGGATATTGCAGGACAGTTGTACACCATTACAAACCACAACCGCCACAACTGACATATTGTTCAAACGGAAGTTTCTGATCCAACTCTTTAGGTTCAGGTTCAAGATTAACGGTACTTTTTTTCTCATAGCACAGCTCTTTATTTGATCATAGTGGTGTGCTTAATGAAGTGGCCATTGGCCAGTGAGTGGATATATTTCGTTTTACTCTACATGCGACAGCAAAGTAGAAAGAAAAAACGCTTTTACCCTATTTATCGTGGCAGCGGTTTTGTGCGTGAGGAGGCACTTGAAGTAAATTAACTTATGTTCTTGTGAGACACTTTGGAGCAGCAGCAGATGATGTCATTATTCTGTACAAACACACAAAGACAAAAGCTTTGGATAACCCAGATTTGATACATTTAACAATAATGTATGTATGATGTTGTGATATATTGTCTCTGCCATTATTTTATCTAATGTGTTGCTTAGAGGCTGCTGTTGATTTTTTTTTTTTTTAAACCCACAAACAGGCCTCTTTTCCAGATCCCGGTGCCTCTGCTTAAGATCACTCCGCCGTCCAATTAAAGCAGATCACTTTAATTGATACACAGCATACACTCATGAGCAGATCACTTTATTTGATATACAACACACAACGTCAAGGGATCATGAGCCATAGCTTCCTCCTCGGACGAACCGAGGTTATATGTCAAGTTACCACATTGCCTCAAAATAGTGTTCCTGTATTGGTAAGAATTTACTGGCGACAGTAATGACCTTGTCTATTGTAGCAGTCTATTGTAGATGTCTCTTTCGACAAAACACACCCAGTCCATGGCATCTGTACAGCTGACCAAAGGAGTTTTCCTAAATAATAGCTCATTAACAATAGGTACTAGAAATCACAAATAAAGATCAAGAGTGAACAAAAATGTTCACAGAGAGCTGCCAACAACATTTTTGTGGAATTTATACCTTGTGCAGGGTTAATCCCTAGGTGGTCATTCATTTGCTATCCAGAATTATAAATTGTGGGGCAACAGTAACTCATCTGGATTTGGAGCTGAAGTGCTACGGTTTGAGTCCCGATGGGCACAAAATGTAAAAATGGCAACTCGTTCTTGTTGCTTTGCAAGAGGACTCACGACACTAGCCAGGATGCAGACCACCAGCTGCTAATTTTGAGATCTCATAAATCTGTTGAAATAGACTTGCTTTCAGTCCTACGGTTGAAAGCCAAATCGGTAAAAGCCGTATCTCGCTGAGAGATGAAGGCCTGCTCGTGTTGGAGAATGTCGTGAATGTTGTTTTTTCGACTGTGACCATTAAAACTGCGAATGTTTTGCAAAATTCTTTGCAACGTTTTGCAACCCTGAACGAACCCTGGTGAAAAAACAGCAATTTGAACATTTAATATTTTGACAATGGCACATTGAAGATGTAAATGTGTCCGTTATTACAAAGTTGATGCAATAAATACCATTCATTACTGTTCAATTGCTATAGTAATGTATCAGGGCGGCCTGGTGAGCCAGTGGTTAGCGCGTCGACCTCACAGTGCAGAGGTCATGGGTTCGATACCGGCTCTGGCCTTCCTGTGTGGAGTTTGCATGTTCTCCCTGTGGGTTTTCTCCAGGTACTACGGTTTCCTCCCACATTCCAAAAACATGCATGGCAGACTGATTGAACACTCTAAATTGTCCGTATGTGTGAGTGTGAGCGCAGATGGTTGTTTGTCTCTGTGTGCCCTGCAATTGGCTGGTAGCCAGTTCAGCCTACTGCCCGAAGACGGCTGGGATAGGCTCCAGCACCTGCCGCGACCCTTGTGAGGATAAGTGGATCGGAAAATAGATAGAATAGATACATGGTATCAACAGTAAGGCATAAGGAACACTCGATAGATGCCTGAGAAGCTCTGATGTTGAGTAAATAAACAGAAGGAACCAAGATCCCATTACATTTTTGCAGGAAATTGTTGAAACAATTTCCTTCATGTCCATTCATCCAATTTCAACACCGCTTATCCCGAACAGGGTCACAAAGAGTTGCTGGAGCCTATCCCAGCTGACTTCGGGCAGAAGGCAGACTACACGCTGAACTGGTTGCCAGTCACTCACAAGGCGCATATACAGTAGAAACAAACAACTGTTCACACCCACTTCTACACCGTCACTGAGTGGGAATTTATCCCATGCTGCCCTCACACAAGTCAGGCAAGTGTACCACGACACCATCAGCGACCCTAATCTAACAATGAGGATCACTAAACACTAGTGACTTGTGGCATCATTGATGGTAAAGCTTTGTATGTTCTTTCCTCTCACAGGATGCCTCCATTGCCCATCGCTTCCATCTGATGAGGGAGAAGCACCCGGAGAAGTTCAACAGCAGGTTAGCAGATGAACATTTCAAAGATGAAGTTGTCGAACCGGCTGTGATGGCTGCTTTCTTGCTCGGGGTGTAGTTAGCAGTGGTGTTTTATCATGTAGATTACGTTACGTTGCATAGGCAGCAGCTGACCTTGCACTTTTAAACTGGAAATGTGAGCCAATCACCATAAATCAATGTCTGCTTGCCCCGCTGGATCTGTATATTGATTTTTGACACACTAAACACCTCACTGTGCACAATCGAATGAGATCCAATAAAAGATTTTCTGTAGAGATACAGAGTACGTCACAGACATGGTGATGGAGCACCCAAAAAAGCAGTCAAGAGGGAGGAGTAGGGTGAACTTGGCAAACTGTATAAACAAAACACTGATGAAACTAAATCCAGAACAAAGTCCTGAAAACAACAAGAATTCAAAGTAACAACAAAACTCATGGCAAAGGCAAAACAATATGACGTGATAATCACAAACCAACAGAAGCAGTGACAGCAACAACAATGACCCGACACCAAGTGGTCGGGCCGGGAGTCCTTTTAACAGGAAACCTACTAATGACGTGATGACTAACAGGTGTGCCGATGTAGGAGGAGCCCGACAGAGCCACCTGTTGGTCCCAAACAAATCAACCGTGACAGAGTACTCATTGATTTTTACTGAGATTGACAGAGATTGAACAAAATTGTTGTTGCCCAATGCAAAGCCATTATGAATTCATTTTAAACAAAATAAAAACAAATCAGTTTGGGTAGACTGGGTTGGTGGATAAAGACAATTGAACAGTTCTAAGTTGTTTATTCTTTATCCCCTGCGTAGAAAAACTAATATTAGTGCCATACTGATGCGCCGA
>CAAKHF010012815.1:0-18016 GCA_901007745.1 Hippocampus kuda
ACTGGAGAGGCTTAATGGAGGATTGGCTGACTCCAAAGTAAAGTGCATTACAGTAATCCAGCCGGGATGTGACAAAGGCATGAATTACTGTTTCAAAGTGCTCATGAGAAGGACAGGGTTTTACTTTAGCCAGCTGCCTAAGATAAAAGAAGCTGGATTTAACAATGGCACCAATTTGCCGGTTCAATTTGAAATCACTGTCCAGTTTAAGACCCAAATTTGAGACTGTCGACTAAAGATAAGGAGCCACGGGGCCCAAGTCTACAGGATGGGATGTACAAGGGCCACTGAGACAAAACATTACCACTTCTGTCTTCTTTTCATTGAAATTCAAGAAATTTAGTGCCATCCGGGTTTTGATTTCCTCCAGGCAGGATAAAAGTGGCCTTCATGAGAAAGCTTCTTTTTTTGCTCAGTGGGACATAGATCTGACAACCATCTGCATAGCAGTGGAAGGAAATACCATGTTTCCTTAAAATGGAACTTCAGAGGTTGTCAACAAGATATATAACAGTTTGAAAAACAGTTCAACACATAAGGAACTCCATATTTCTCTGACAGACGATGAACTATGATAATTGCCGAACAGCGTTAATGTTTTGAGGTATACTGCCATCAACCCTCATGGATTTCTCAGTCCTCAATCGGGTTGGGATCAGGGAAAGATGGTGGATATGAGCTGACTTTTTCTCCTTTTATCCCGATCATATTTGAAGCTCAAATGTTGAATTCCTCCATCATGTGTAATTATTTGGAGCACGGTGCGAAACGGTGCTGAGTGTTACCTGGAACAGGAAATGGAGCCCACAGCGTTTGTGTGGCTGGAGCTGTAGGCCACACAGCGGACGCGGCCGCTGTCAGCGTCCATGTGCCACACACGCACTGATCTGTCCTGTGTAATGGATACACCAAAGGACAAGTGCTCGTTACCATCGAGGGCATTACTTGCTGGGAAAGAGTCACTGTGAAAGGCGCAGGCATGTGTGCTCACCTTTGCGCAGCTTGCAAAGACAAAGCCTTTTGTAAACACGTCCAATGACAGGACAGTATCTGTGACGAAGGAAATGTGATGTGAAAGGTTAACATTCCTTCAACCTGCTCATACAGTAGTCAGTCATCACAGCATCACAGCATTGTCTTCATTCTGATGACCAATGTTGCGTAAAATAGTGAGTGTGATCCCTCTTTCAGGTACAACAGGAACTGGATCATCAGAGGCATCTATGAAAACCCCGTCAAGCTTTGTTACATCATATTTCCACTCTAACGGCACTATCCTTACAATTAAATTACAGTACCAGGAAATGGGAAATAGTAGTAGTTCAAAGTTCCAAGTTAATAAAAACATAATGCAAATAAAACAAACAGCAGTGCCTTGAGATTTGAGTCTAATTCATTGATGACTCGGTTGAGAAGAGTAGTCAAGTCAACTGTATTTATAGAGCACTTTCAAACAGTCATCGCTGCATACAAAGTGCTGTACATGGATCAATTGAACATGTATAATAAACAGTAAAACAAATCGTAATAAAGACGGTAGAAAGCACCAAACAGTAAAACCGAGAACAAATCTAAGTCATGCTGAGTCGAATGCCAAAGAATACAAGTGAGTTTTGAGGAGGGTTTTGAAGATGGGCAGTGAGGAGGCTTGCCGAATGTTCAGTGGGAGGTCATTCCAAAGAGAGGGACCAGCAACAGAAAAGGCTCGATCCCCTCTGAGCCTCAGTTTAGTTCTTGGCACTTCTAATAATGTCTGGTCCGCAGACCTGAGGCGCCGGGCAGGTGTGTAGGGGCGGATGAGCTCAGAGAGGTAAGGTGCCATATAAAATGCGTCAACTCACTGTGCGTGCCGGGACAGCGGCCAGTACAAAGGCTATGGCCACTTCTAAGTGACACATAATGAGTAAACTAAATTCCAAAAAAAACTATTTGACCTTCCTTGTTCTGTACAGCTGTCATAAAGCTGGTCCAGTCGAAAATAAGTATAATTAAAATCAACTCAATGACGACGCTCTCCTTTGCTTCCTCTGGTCCTTGTGCAGTGTGGTACACACCATGTCACCAAACAGCACCGTGACTAATTGTCACCCTTTAAAAAGAGCGGACTGACTGACTTAAATTATTTACAATTTTTCCTCTGGGTACCATAATTTTTATCCAGGGCTGTTTGATGAGTTTGGTGTTGTTGTTTTAAATAATTCTGTTGAACCACAATTGAAAATTAATATCTAATTTTTAATGGGTAATAATATTCATTTTAAAAAGTTACTTCTGTGACCATTGGGGCATTTTCTTGAATTAACAGAGGGCTACCATCAATTACATTTCGTTTTAGGTAGTTTGCAAAAATGTAATTTTAGTTAATAAAAACTCTTTTTTTCTGGAAAACCTTTTTTTCCAATTTCAATTGTCGTTACTTTGTTCATTTTTTTGTCATGAATACTAATCCTGGTGAGGAACTTTCTTACTCGTGGTGACAAAGAGCACACTGGTAGATGGACTTGAAGCTGCTCTAATCAAGGTCATTGAATAAATCTTAGTGCAGTTGTGTTTCTTTGTTCAAATTCTGATGCATGCATGATGTACAGTATGTGCTTTCAGTGCACACCCTCATATTTTCCTGCAGCTCAATGTGCAAGCACACGCTGCCATCTGCTGGCGACTCACCCGAGTGCCCGTAGAGGATCTGGCAGGTGTTGGTGAGCAGCTCGAACACTTTGAGCTGGCAGCTGTTGGTGGCCACCACAACGTGGCTGTCGTTTTGACCCAGGAATTTCACATCCAGCACCTGGTCACTGTAGCCCACAAACTGTGGGAAATAACTCAAATTAGACGAGTGGCTCAGACTTTTATGACTCGTGGAACTAAATTCAGTCATGTAAAAGGTGAAGCAAGAATTTCATTTGATTATTAACATCAAATATAGTTCTGTTGTTCTAGTTGGCCTCTCCTGATATTTAATTTCTTGCTGAAGCCTGGAAGCTTTGTGGGAAGACTAACTGGTCATAGTTCCCTCCAACCTTGCCTTAGGTTGAAGTTCCGCGACAAATTCAAACAAAACGAAAATGTGTTCACAAAGACCTGATGCTGAAACAGGGGTGTGTAGACTTTTTATATCCACTGTGGGTTATTAGTCAAAACCAATGGGGTGGGTGTGTGTGGGGGGGTGGGGGTGGGGGGGCTTATTTTAATAACCACTTGAAGAAATTAGGTCGACAATATGACGGGTAGAAAACAACCACAAAATATTTGACAGCAAAACCTCACTCGGCATATTGGATTAATATCCTGAGCACCAAAGTCTGAAAGGCGGAATTTGTGCACCACTTGCATATGTTTCTAGACCTAATTGATAAACTTAAGTATCCAGATCCATGACGTTCATGACTCACCTGTTGCTGCGTGCTGAGAGCGGGCAGCTGGTAGAGCACGATGTTGTGCTCCGCAGTGACAGTGGCCAGCCTGCCAGATTCAGGCAGGTGAAGCAAGTACGTTAGACTGCGGGGGTCGTCTTCCGTCTCCTCCTCATCCTCCGAGGAAGGGCCGAGCTTGGGTGGGAGGGCCTGGCTGTAAACACAGCGGGCCGTGCTAGCCTCCCACACTCTCAGTAGGCCTGCATGGGTCAGTTGGAAAGACTTTTGATGCAACGGAATGTAGAAATAGACTGTTAGGACATTTAGGACCAAGTCAAAGCTGAACCTTTGCTGCCAGCTGTGATGAAATGTAAGTCTCTGTTCTGGACTCCTATTTTCGAGAGGTCTTTATTCACAGGCAGGATCACAACACCCTCCACAGCCTGCATACAAATGATAATTTCTAGATCAACAGATGACACAATACAAATAACGTGTATATTTTTTACATCCAATAGCTTACCTCATAGACGGGTACAGTTCTCTTAGCGGTTCGGCTTTTCAGATCCCACACCGTGCAGATCTTATCTCTCCCTGAACTGTATAATCACAAGTTCTTATTTGAAAGACAATTTCAACAAATATTCATCACCTCACACTTTTAATCCCATTTTCTTCACTGTTTTCTTGTTTTAAACAACAACTGCTTTCAATATGGAATGAGTGACAAGGTACATGATCGGACTATATATTTCTACACATTGAACATTTATACCTGATCATGGTATCACCATCATGGCTGAAGATGAGGGAAGTGACGGCGCTGTAGTGGCTCTTAAGCACACACACACATTGGCTGGTGTGCAGGTCCCACAGTCGGATGCCGCAGTCCAGGGAGGATGAGAAGAGCTGCAGGCGGCTGATGTCTGGGTGGAACTCCACCAGGCTGCACACATAAGATTGATGTTATACTTGTTGCGACTGAGTTCATGCGTTAATGACATGAAGACACATTTCACACTTACTGTACAACACCGGAAGAGCCTTTAAGGTTATGAGTGCAGTATTGCTTCACCACATCCCAGAGCTTGATAGTGCCGTCACAGCCACCTAAAAGCAAATGTAGAAGACGCGATGTGAATTGTACAATGACTTTTGAAAATGGGCAAATGAGTGCAACAACAAAAATAACAGGTGTTTTTTTTTTTATTAATGCGGACCTGTGGCCAAGAGCGTGGAGGTGCAGTCAAAAGTCATACTGGCTATAGGAACTGTGTGTATGGCCTTCCAGGTGCGAGTACACTGCACTTTTCTCCAGTCCCACTGCTTCAGGAGGAGCGCTCTGCTGGCGGTTACCAGCATCTGTGGAAGGACACGAAACAGGAACGCAACGAACACTTCAACACAACCAAAAACATTAGTTTTGCTTAAGTTCGCTGAGGAAAAAAAGCATGGAGGCTTACCTCATCGTCCCAGCTTAGTGCGAATGATGTGATGTCTTCTTGATCATCCTGCACAAATGAGATAGAAGTGAGAAAAACATGTCAAATCACAGCGCTGTAACTGCGAGGGGGTTTTGGCCTTACATGCTCAATGCTGTGGACGATCTTTCCTGTGCTGATCTCCAGAACATTGATACGAGAGCCACACGTGCAAAATATGTATTTTTCATCCTTGCTGACCTGTCAAAGAAATAAAGCAAAGAAATAAAGCAAAAGGGGCAATTCGCTGATTTGACTATTGTTATTTGTAAAACACTGGTTACGCTTCTTGAAAATATTGACATTTGAATAAACAACTTGACACTATACCTGCACTTTGCCTCCCTTGTAGAAAGGCTCAATCTTACTAGAAACCGCATAACTGTAAAAGAATGACAGAATTGTCGAAGACAGTGAGTCCTTGCTACAATTAGCTTAGCTTGAGCTCATTGAGCCACCAGTTTGTGCGACCGGACTCAAACTTACTTTGTTTTGAAGTGAAGGTTGATATTCGCCATGATGTTTGCGACACAAACCTAAACTTTATGCTCTATCGAACGCGTTCCTTGAAATTGATGATTTATGAGTCCGCATGTTGGTTACAGTCAACACGTCTTTCCCGCATGTTGATAGGTGAGTCGCAAAGATTCTACGTCATCAGACGACACTGATCTGATTTGGTGGGATGTTAAACGTCATATTCAAGCGACGTTGCTGGAGTTGTTGGGCGTGTAGTGAGGAGATGGAGGCAGAAAGTTTCGCTGCTATTTGTGGGCACCCGGTACTTTATGATAACTCTTGCAACCATGACAGGGACCGCGTGGAAAGAGAGAGAGCCGAATAAAATGTCAGAGCTTAATTAGAGTGTTTTGGTTGGATAGTGGATGGCCAAGTGTGCCCTCGAGGTAGCCTGGTTGCGTGATAACGAAAACGTATTTATTTATTTATTCTTAATTCAACTGTAAATTTCAAAACTGCATATTTCATACGCCTTTTATTTTGAAATACAACATCAGATCCTTACGAAAGTACTGTGGTTGGATAACTGGGGTGGCCTAGAACTGTTCCCTGATCTGGTTCTGGGATACAGTAACGAAATGTCAAGTTTCTATCTCAACTTCAGAACGTTTCTTGGTGCTATCCTGAGAGAGTTTTCATTGTCCCTGGGTGAACTCATCGTTGCCTGACCGCTGAGAGGTTAATTTATAACAATATTTTAAATCCAAACCCCTGATGTGTATGCATTAGTTGGATAGCTGTTATTTTGAAGGTGGCGAACAGCGCTCGCTGGCGGCAGATTACCGTAATGCACAGTATTAACAATCGCTGCGGCGGCTGTCTTGACTTCAATTTTGCGAGTGGAGGCTGGCATGACCGCACTGCGATGCGAGAGGCGAGTACTGTACCAACGTAGGGCAGGGGGGCACAGAGGACCAAGGGGCATGAACCGCACAAGAAATTGTCCCAGGGCATGGTATGCTTTTCTCCGTGACTACTACTGTATTCCATACTTTTCATTCTTGGTTCATTTTTTTCGTCTACGTTCTGATTTCAACATTAACAGACCTTACAAATTACTTTGTATGACAAAATATGGTGTTTCCTTTCCATTCATGCAGGAAAGAGAAGTAAATGGAGCACCGCAGAGAGTGAGAAGGAAAGAAAGGTAGAGGAGTGTCAATCGCATTGTTTGAGACAGCCAGCCCAGTCACCTGCAGTGGATGAGATGTTCCTGACAAGTCTGGCTCCTTCCATGCAACGATTGCCATCCCAGCAGAAGGAATGTGTCAAATTTCAAATTAATTTAAGAAGCGCTGTAATGCAATACTTGTGTAAAATAAATGCAATACTTGGAATAAATGCCTGGGTGACAATATTTGCCACAAAGCAGTAAGGCTTTGTTTGTAGTTTTTGTGTTCAATTGATCTATGTACAGCACTTTGTATGCAGCGATAGCTGTTTGAAAGTGCTCTATAAATACAGTTGACTTGACTTGACTTGACTTGACTTTGTTTGTATCCATTTTTCTCTGGTTGTTTTGTTGAAAATCACAGGAAATCCACTCAACGTTCTGGTTGGTCAAGTATATTTCAGGTGTATGTTTGGTTATCTGCTAAATGTAATCCAAAAGTTTTACACATGCCAAAAGTGAAGCTTTTTTACCTCACAATATAATGGAATAAATAAAATATGTCTGAAACACAGTTTGTCATGGACACATATTAGATCCATCATCAATTCAGAGTTCACTCTGAATTGATGATGTTACATGCACAAATTGGTCATTCGCCTTGTGAAGACACCTAAAATGGGGATGGTCTAAAACCGCGGTCAATCGTCCTTCGCTAACAAAGTTTGCTTGGTGCTAGAACAGCAGGGAAAGGAAAGGACGCGCGACAAAATGAGGGCAGGCTGCCACCATTGACTGCTCACTGTTGTCATTTGTATGCCGGGCTCACACGGTTCCTCCCTCATGGTGTGTCAGGAATGTTCACGTATGCATGTTTTGTCGTGATAACACGGGTGTGACCGCAACGCCGTGACGTGAGTGGATGTGGAGTGAAGTTGCTCTCCTGGAATGGAACCATAAGGGATAGTGGAAACGAACAACATGGTGAGTTGCGAAGAGAATTTTTAAACCGGCGTTTTATTGTTGATATTACGAACATTCCCTGAACCTCACATTCAATTTATTTCTGCCTAAATACAACCAGTCACGTTTTTGTGATTTCCTATCATTATTTTTAAGAGGCTCTTGTAATCAACTAAGGATGAGCATCATTCTTCAAAAAAATATGTCACAAGTATATTGTACACTTATAAATGCAACTGTCTTATAATGTAAGGAAGAACGTCGGTGGTTGGCAGAGCACTTTTGCCATTCAGCCTTTGTATTGAAATTTCCAATGTAGACCAGGGATGGGAAAACTAAGACTTACTTTCAAGTTTCAGTGCTTTCCAAACTGAGATATTCAATTTCAAGTAATGCTATTCAGATTCAGGTTTTCAATACAATAATTCAAGATAAACAGTACTTATTGGAATTACTGTATGTGCTTCATGTTCTGATGTTAATGTATTTATTCAAGTTGAGCAATTGAAATCCAAGTATAAATGGTTCAAATTCAAATTTGTTTTGCCACCTTTTCGTGAATCAAGTCTGAACATGAACAGCCAGAAGATGGAATAGACCATTGCTTGAGAACGGAAGAACGGCAAGCAAAATGACTGGTCAATATGTTTTTACTTAGATCTGAGATGCAAGTAAATTTTTCTTTTTTTGTGCTGATTCAATCTGTCCTCGTTTTTTAATTTTTAATTTTTTAACTCGAACACATCAGATATAAATTACAATGTATAGTAAAAATAGTATTGTGCAAGTTGATATTGGTCAAATTTAAAAACAAAAACATGAAATTATCTAAAACATTTTGATACACTAGAAAAAAAATATACATTTTTGAAGTCAGCGCCAAAAATATGTTTAAGGTCACATAAACCCATCTCTGATTAAAATTTGCTGTTGACCAGTTTTCTGATAGATTAAGCTTTGTCAGGGACAGCGCCAGGATTTTTCTCTCCCAGGGCAAAAGGAGGTTTGACCGATTCAAAGGGGTGTTGAGAAAAAATATATATATCAAATAAAATGCTGGAGTGGCTTAATTGGGGCTACACGAATTTTTTTAATGAGGCTATAGCGCCCCCTATCCCCTGTGTTGTGCCACCCATGAGCTTTTGTGACGTGTATCTCAGGTGTAAATCGAAGAAAACTTGGATGGAAATATCTCCCTAAAATCTTTTGGGACATTTTTCTCTTCTCTCCCCATTGATGTTGTCACTGTCCAGACGGATGCAGACGTGTCATCGCAGAGCGGCGGCTATGACGTGGAGCAGTTTGTGGACACCCCCGACTACGATCTCATCTGCACTATATGCCAGGGGGTCTTGCGGTGCCCCGTTCGAGCGGCGTGCCACCACGTCTTCTGCAAAAAGTGCATTTTACAGTGGCTCAAGAGGTACAACCAAACGTGGGGTACTACCAAAAGTTTCAAAGCAATTATTGAGTCACTGTTGTTTGTCCTTGTCAGACAAGAGACCTGCCCCTGCTGCCGAAAGCCGATTAATGCATGCATGATCTTTGTCATGTTCAAACTCAGCAAGTCCATAGGACGCATGAAGATAAAGGTTGGCCTTATAAAGAGACTGTATGCTCTGCATCACATATTTGCTGTAGTTCATTCCTGAATTAGTTGGAGAAAGTTGTTCAAATATGGTTTATATTTAAGTAGATTTATTTTCTCCATTGTCATTAGGACTTGCCATTTTGTTTGATAAGTTTCTTAATACAGCATACCATAAAGTGGACTAGGTAATAAAATTCACAAAACTCTTTACGTTATATTCACTTTGGTCTTTACTACTGTATATGGTTTGATAAAATATAATGGAATGTGCTATTTTCCTGATATAAAAAAACAATTGCAATGGATTTTATTGTTATACACAGTATTACAAATGGTACTTGAAACAACCACTCATGGAAAATGGTGACAACAAGTAGTTTTTTTTAATGTTATTTCTCTTTTTTTAAAAATGCACTTATTTTGGTATGTTATGTTTTTTACAGTGTAAGAACGAGATCCGTGGCTGCGCAGCGACATTCGCCCTCTCGGAGCAGTACTGTCACAGCCTGAACTGCTTGTTCGAGTTGGTCTCTTGCCCGTACCCCGGGTGCCGGGCGCAGCTCCTCCGCCGCAACCTGGAGGCCCACGCACGCCACTGTGAGCATTGGCTCCAGCCGTGCCACATGGGCTGTGGCACCGTGCTCTCCCACCGGACGCGGGCTCAGCACAACTGCTACATGCAGCTCAAACTTCAGTACCAGGCCAAGTGCAGGAACCACGGGACCATCGCCGCCGCCCTGCAGAAGAAGATGAGAAAGATGCAGAACACCATGGCACACATGAAGAGGCAAATTGGGCTGATATGCGAAAGTCTACAGGCGATGGATGAGCTGCACAAGGTGGAGGAGGACTTGGGAGAGGGCAGCTCCAGAGCCACAGGAGCCAGATTCAGCAGTGAAGGCTGACAGTCGAGGGAAGAATTTGTTTATTTCATTGATGTGTGTGGGAATATGCAGGTAGGTTTATCATCACATTATATTGAGTGAATTTGTTACATATTGTAAATAAAACAAGGATGACTAAATGTACAACTGTTGTTTATTGGTTGGATATTTTTTTAGGGGAAAATAAAGGAAACAGATAAATACAGTACTGTACATGTTTCGAAGAATGTATCCTTTTGGGAAACATTTGTTTTAGTCATTAAAGAAAGTTCTGTGTAAGGTTAGGTTATCAAATGAAATGTTAATGGCTTTTTACGTGGGCAACCAAAGGCACATCTGTACTGTTTTACCAGCTTCTCGATTAGCCACACCTGTGAGATGGATGGATGGATTATCGCCTCAAAAAAGAAGTGCTGATTAACACAGATTTGTGAACAATTTTTAAGACAAATGGCCCTTTCTTGTTCTGTACATACAAAGAACATGCAATATTTTTCTTTCAATCTCAAAGTAATTGAAATGTTTTGTCGCTTTGTGTGTGTGTGTGTATATATATCTATATCTATATAGATATAGATATACACACACACACACATATATCTATATCTATATAGATATAGATACACACACACACACACACACACACACACACACACACACACACACACACACACGCACACAAAATACTATAATTTATGTACGCCTTGTAGCGAGAGGTTGCCACTGCGAGGCAGTATAGGACGAGATCTTATTTCTAAACATCGCGATGTTTCGTGTGCATAAAAACCATTGGGCCTTTCACCAGACCTTCTTCCTGTAATAACGATCACGTAAGTAGGCGCAAGTCCACACATTTGGACGCATAATCCGCCAAAATCTTGTACATCATCATCTCAGTCCTATCGCTGGCTGCTAAAATATAACGTAAAGACTTAATTTTTACTGAAACCGATGATATTATTGACGGTTTTAATACATAATTTGTGTAGTCCTTATTTCCGAATATGGCGGCGAAACTCGTGTGCTTTTGTAACTGGAATGCCGGATACCACAAAGTCATGCAGAACTCGTTCGTCTTTACTCTTAGAATAACGTCTAGCGTTTTATTCCACAGCAAATGGCGGACGACGCCGGTGGTAGGGGAGGTTTTCGCGGAGGTTTTGGCCCTGGTGGTCGCGGTCGGGGCCGTGGACGCGGCAGAGGCCGTGGAAGAGGCCGCGGTGCCCGGGGAGGCAAGGCCGAAGACAAGGAAGTGAGTAGATCACTTGTTCCTATCCGTTTAAAAAGCACTTACTGTATATCAAGACACACGAAGAAGACAATATCATTTTAATATTTCCCTTGTAGTGGATCCCAGTCACCAAGCTTGGCCGCCTGGTTAAGGACATGAAGATCAAGTCCCTGGAGGAGATCTATCTGTACTCTCTCCCCATCAAAGTAAGTTCTGTGTAAGGTTACGTTATCAAATAAACTGTTACTTTTTCGTGCTTGCTATAAGAGTAACGAAGAAAAATCTCAATTTGTGGCCTTGTAATAAGATTTGAACTTCATGATTGGGTCTACCACAATCATTTGATTGGGTACTGTTTACAATTGAATCAATTTTTGGCCCAAATATGTAAAATCTCATATTTTTTCCAATCGTTTGGGAGGGTAGTATGCAAAACTCTGCTTTTGCAACATTTCATGCGCAATTACATGGCTTGTAATGACAGCATGTGTGTATTTTTGGGGGGTATTTTAAATGTATTTGAACTCAAAATCTCTAAGCATAAAATGCATAGAAAATTTGTAATACAATTCTGATTTATAATCTGCTGTTATGTGGCGGTTTCAATCATACACCATGTATTTTTTATTTTATTTTTTTAAAACTTTCAGGAGTCTGAAATCATTGACTTTTTCTTGGGCTCCGGGCTGAAAGATGAGGTGCTGAAGATCATGCCTGTCCAGAAGCAAACCAGGGCTGGTCAGCGCACCAGATTTAAGGTGAATTCCCCTCACCTCATGTCCATTCGGGATGTGACTTTCCCCACAGTGGAGCTATAGCTGTGAGCATGTCTCGTGTTCACAGGCCTTCGTTGCCATCGGTGACTATAACGGCCACGTGGGCCTGGGAGTCAAGTGCTCCAAGGAGGTGGCCACTGCCATTCGAGGCGCCATCATCCTGGCCAAGCTCTCCATCGTGCCCGTCAGGAGGGGCTATTGGGGTAACAAGATCGGCAAGCCCCACACGGTTCCCTGCAAGGTGACGGGCCGTTGCGGCTCCGTGCTGGTGCGGCTCATCCCAGCGCCCCGTGGTACCGGTATCGTGTCGGCTCCTGTGCCCAAGAAGCTGCTCATGATGGCCGGAATCGATGACTGCTACACATCCGCCAGGGGCTGCACTGCCACACTTGGCAACTTTGGTAATATTTGACGGCAATGAATTCTCGCTTATCGCTGGGGGAAACGGTGATCTTTCATTTGCAGTGGTGTCTTGACTTTCAAGTTTACAATTCGTTCAGTGACCACACTCACGAATTGCCATTCCCTGTCGAAGCTGTTCTCTGCAACCCCTTCAAAAAAACGGAACGCGAACACTTGGTTTGGGTGTCGAGCTCATCTTTCTCCTTGCTCTGCCCAGCTTCACCTCTGCCCGTGGTGCAGTTGTCGTTAACCGGAGATACAGAAAAGGGCGTGTGTGTAATTCATTTCCGGGTGACTCTCAGTGGGGTCTCTTCTGGTCCTCTTATTGACGCTCAACATTTTGTCCAAATGATTTGCTGCAGGGAAACTTTTTAGATGCATGTTATAGAAATGAATTCTTCTCGCTCTTCCAGCTAAGGCCACATTTGATGCCATCTCCAAGACTTACAGCTACCTGACTCCTGACCTCTGGAAGGAGACCGTCTTCACCAAGTCTCCTTACCAGGTCTGATTGCTCGCACTCCTTTCATTGCAAACTCTTCAAGATAAAAGTAAAATTGGCTGTACTCTGATCAATCGTTTTTTGTTTTTTTCCCCTTCAGGAGTTCACTGACCATCTAGCCAAGACCCACACCAGAGTGTCGGTGCAGAGAGGCCAGGCTGTCCAGGCGGCAGCCTCCTAAACTTTTGTAGAGCCGAACTGTTGAAATAAAAGTTCTGGGGAAAACATCACATCCTTCTGCCTTGTCTGTCACTGATACGAAAAACTTTTATTACAAACTGAGATTAATGTAGGAAACATTCAAAAGCCATGTTGTTACGAAAGTTCTCTGAAAGTCATATGACATTTTCAAATCATCACATCTACAACATTCCTACAAAATCACAACGTATGCTGCTTTGGAGAATTATACTCCTGAGGAATTATATAGACTATAATTGCAACACTTGGTTGACAACTGATCCATCCATTTTATGACCTGCTAATGAATTAGCAAATTATTTTGGATAATCGCTGAATCATTTACCTTTTTAAATTAAAATTGTCCGAATGCTCTTAATTTCAGCTTCACCATGGTAACTATCCAGTTTCAGTATTCCAGTCCACTTTCATGGAGATGTCGCCAGTGAACAGCAAATTTCAGTCAAGGTGGCTATGTGTCAATCATTTTTGATGCTGATTTAAAAAATGCATTGAAAACCGGATTTTTGAAATAGTCATTGTTTATAGGTTTGACCTACAAATGTTTGTGAAATATGGCTTTTACCATGTGTTTTATAGCTATGATATTAAAGAAAAAAATTACATTGGTGAATCTAACCCTTAATTCATAAATATTACAAAATAAATTTGCATTTTATTACAAAAATATGATTTTTCTGGAGAAAATGTACAATGCAGATTCAGAAACGGCACAAAAATATCTAGGAAAGTACTTGCATCAAATTTAGAAAAAAAAATTGTTAATCAGTGTTATCGTTTGATACATCTGTATAGTACTTGAGTAACTTTCATGAATGGCTGGTGGACCATATTCAAGTTGTGTGTGTATATATGGTAAAGCTTGCCCTTTAAATTTAATTGCCAAATGATTTCTTGCACTAGCAAGACTGGCATGGTAACTGTTTACTTAATTGGAAAAAATAGAACAGACTACACAGATTTAAGCGCTTTATTTTACAAGTATTGCACAGAAGACTTAAGCATTTTGAGTCTGAGCTGCTGCCATCATCCTCTCTTTTTGCTTCATCAAACACTTCCTGCCACTGGCATATGCTCCGAGGTCACCATCTGGCAAACATAAAATGATTCCCAAGGCAAAAAAAAAAAAAGTTCATTGAATGTAGTTGAAGCAATTTGTGAGTGAAGTTATAACGTGAAAAACGTACAGCGTAACTGGTAGTTCTTTGAGACCTCTGTGAACTGCTCTATCTCCTTCGAACAGTTCTGCTGGTAGCTGGAGCCTTCTCTCTGATGGCAGGCCCTCATGCGCTCCTGGACTACCTTCACGATCTCCTGGTCCACTTTGCTGAGGTAAGACAACAATAATACATTCATAATTGAGCATTATTAGCAGAATTTTTAATTCAGATGTTGTATTTGGGAAGTAATCAGCTTGTGCAAGTGTGCCAAATGAAGTTTATGGTTCATGTACACTTGAGAGTGAATACAAGAAATGATCTCACTAGTCTCTCCTCCACTGCATCTCAGCCTCATAGTAGCACAGGTAATCCCCTTCTTGGCACTGGGTCAGGTCGGGAACGCGGCGGAACTTCTGGTGGTAGTAGACTGACTTGTTTTTAGCCTGAATGCTTTCGACAGCCTCTAAAAAGAAAATAATGCAAATTGTGTAGCAAAAGTGTTTAAAACGTGAAGTGTCTGGGCATGCGTATCCAATTTGGTACTAAACCAAGTAATTGCGTTTTTTATAACGGTAGCTGGACATGCTTTTTCATTTTGCTTGTATAATTTAGGAGTACTGTACAGGTGTAAACTGGGAAAATCTTTTTTCTTCTATTTTGACGTACTAGTTCCTTTTTGTGTGACAAAAGCTACAAGTTAAGTGTTTTTGCATGCATCTTGTCCAGTAAAAAAAGCTTTTTAAGATGCATTGTGGGATATATAAATGAGCACATAGGACAAAATGGCAAGGTGATTCCGAACACAACACAACGCAAGCATTAAAAAAAAACTCACTCCAATTGAACCGCAATTAAAATTCATTCAAAAAGTCATGTCACGTTTTACAGTGTAAGATACACCAAAACTATGCGTTTCATTCATAGTGTCATTTGTTGTGCTAGCAGACTGCTAGCTGCGTTAGCTTCGTTTACCTCTAAATGTGGTGACAGGCAGGTCCACCGAGTAATAGAAGAGTTTGGACAAAATCAAGGCCGGGTTTGGCAAAGCCGTCTGTTTGTCCACAACGGGAGTCTGTCGAGGAGGCTCCGGATAGGCGTCCTTATTAGAGTCCAACGGCATTTTCCCTTCTTTGAATCAATCCACGAGAAATCTTACAGTTCGACCTCGACAGTTCTCCTCTCGAGGTGGCGCATGCGCATTAGGCGCGACGCTGGAGGCCAGTGAAAACTTTGATGAAATGTTTCGCCTAATGAAAGTTTAGTTTTGGTCTTTTAAAAAGATTTGACGGTGGATATTTTTGATGGAGAATTCAGACAAATATTTCCTCCCAAACAGGTCAACAAATAAAGGTGTGTGTTAAAGGTGTTATTCATTGAGTAGCCGACAGATGTCAACAAAGAACCTAACGTTTCGAGTGAGGCACACGATGTCGTTCTACTGTTGCGCGCTACTCACCGTTATTGTTACTGTACATTTCTGACAAATAGTATGTTCTATTTGTGTTTTTTATCATTTTAAGACACTCGGAGTTGAAGGTCTTTGAAAAATAAAATGTCAATGACATCCTTTGATGTAATATATTTTTAACAATACCGTAATGGGTGTTCCCAAAAAATTATTTCAAAGTCTATCTAACAGGTGTCAAAGTCAAGGCCCGGGGGCCAAATCCGGCCCCCATGTCATTTTATGTGGCCCGTGGGAGCAAATCATATGTCAACTTTCAACTTTCGCAACTCTGAAGTGGCCCGCGACAAGAAATGACTTTGACACCCCTGGGTAGCCAATTCTCCTTACTACATAAAGGATCTTAAATTTTTACCTCACAAATAAAATGTTGAGGCGGCCCGGTAGTCTAGTGGTTAGCACGTTGACTTCACAGTGCAGAGGTCGTGGGTTCAATTCCAGCTCCGGCCTCCCTGTGTGGAGTTTGCATGTTCTCCCCGGGCCTGCGTGGGTTTTCTCCGGGTGCTCCGGTTTCCTCCCACATTCCAAAAACATGCATGGCAGGCAGATTGAACACTCTAAATTGTCCCTAGGTGTGAGTGTGAGCGTGCATGGTTGTTTGTCTCTGTGTGCCCTGCGATTGGCTGGCAACCAATTCAGGGTGTCCCCCGCCTACTGCCCGAAGACAGCTGGGATAGGCTCCAGCACCCCCCGCGACCCTAGTGAGGATAAAGCGGTTCGGAAGATGAATGAATGAATGAAATAAAACGTTTATTTAACGTCTTCCTTTTTTAGGGCAAAGAATGATACTGGTTAGTATTAGAGCAAAATGAAACCGTGTGTTGTTAGGTTGTCTTTGGAAAGCATAAGATCACTAAATTGAATAAGTTGTTGGAGTTTTGATAAATATGAGCAAAATGAAGCCTGTTTGGTTTGTTTTCCTTGGTCATACAGTAGCTCTGTTATTCATATTTAAATGTCAGATTTTTTTTTTCGCAACACCTGTATATGCCTGCAAACTGTTTTGGTTATGTGCAATATTTGGGTGTTGTTCTTTTGCAATTTTAAATATCATGTTGCAACTCTCACTGACTAGCCCCACCCAGACCCCTTATGATTATTAAGTGTTAAACTTGGCCACATGGCAATGAAATCCTTCCCCCTCTCCACTCCATTCTTGGCTAAATGGTTCCTCTCGACTGGTCATTGCACCACGGTAAACTTCCGAGCTCCCACTCCTCCCGTCTGCTCCACTTTGGCAATGTTATTTGAAAGTGAAAACGGCTCCTCAGTGGGGCCAACACCAAAGCAGAGCCTGACATTGTGTGCCTTCCTACGTCTGGTTCTTTTTTCTAGCTCTTACCTGGTCAGCGTGCGCAGACATGGTCAGTGGTCTTTGTGTTATGCTTCTCTATTCAGCTTTAATGTGACTTTAACATGTTTGTTTTAGGATTATTGTATGAATTTCAGGTGCCGGCTGTTCACACCAATTTTTGAATTCTATATTAATGTGCATGTGTTGTCTATGGGGTTGGCGTTCTCTCTAGTCACATCGCAAATTTCACGCACCACGCCATGGACACTTGGGCTTTCTCCCCCGCAAGCGTAGCAAAAGGCACCGAGGCAGAGTGCGTACTTGGCCTAAAGATGACCCCAGCAAGCCTGTGCACCTCACCGCCTTCTTGGGATACAAGGCTGGCATGACCCACACCCTCAGAGAGGTGCACCGCGTTGGTCTCAGTATGTACATTGTGGAACATGTGAATTTTTGTGTTTTTAGAAAAGGCAATTCAGATGGTAAAAATAGTATAAGGTTCACATACACCTATACAAATGCCAGGAAAAGTCCAATGGAATAACTGGACTTCATTTTGGGTTAATCAATGCACTTTATATGATGGCAGGTGAGTGCTGTTAATTATTTAACACAAGTTTGAATGTGATTGGTAAATTCTGAGCATGGTCACATCTGCAGTTAAAAGACGGCGTGCGTGCTTGCAAAACCGCATTCGAAACCATCATCATCATCTCGTCAACATTATTATTATTATTATTATTATTATTTTAAAATGAATTGTACAGATTAAGGTTGCATTCATCACACCAAAAACATTTTGAACTTCTTTTATTCTTAGTCATATGTTAACATTACAAAACCTGGCATTTGAGCAGGGGTTTGTAGATTTTTTTTTTTTTAAATCAAATTGGAAATTAAGGCTTTTGAGTGTGTGGCTGGCTTGGCCTCGCACGATGACTGAAAGGTCCTGCTGCGTACCACGAGTCGTAGCTACTACTTTAAGAATCACTGTTGTATTTCCTCCCCAGAGCAAACAAAGCGTGAAGAAGTGGAGGCGGTTACCATCATTGAGACCCCCCCGCTCATGGTGGTCGGAGTGGT
>CAAKHF010012815.1:25253-38251 GCA_901007745.1 Hippocampus kuda
TTTTTTTTTTTTTTTTTTTTTTTTTTCCTTTTTTTTTTTCCCCCCTTTTTTTTTTTTATTTTTTTTTTTATAAAAATTTTTTTTTTTTTTTTTTTTTTTTTTTTTTTTAACTCCAGGTTCTGTGCGGCAAGTGTGGAAATGGCCTAGGCCACGAGTTTGTCAACGACGGGCCCGGTAGAGGCTTGTCTCGTTTTTGAATATTCAGCAGCTCACTGAAGTTCATCCCTAAAGGTACAGTCATAGAATATGTAATTCCCTCAGAAATTCTACCTGAATGCAGAGAAATGCTGTCACCAAGCACAAATGTTAAACAACTAAATGAACTGAGGACCATTGTCAACACATTGGCAGGAGTAAATAACTTTGGTCTCGGATACCATGACGACATTCCCATGTAATCCCTGAGCTATACTTATCTTCGACTTGTATTTGTTTAGAATTGATGACGCCATTTTGATTGTTTTAAACATTTCCTATAGTGCAGAAAATTTGCATTCAGACAATTTATTCTGTTACAACTACTGCGGTGCCTTGAATTATGAGTAAAATTCCTTCCATGGCCAAGTTTATAACGTAACTTTCAAATCATCTTTCATCATTGAAATGAATGGAAATTGCGTTACGTCAGGTCGAAGCCCATGTTTTGTGCCTTCTGGTGTGTGCGCATCTTGGCCACCAGTGGGCAGTACAATACAAACATACAGACACAAACGAGGAAAAGTTTACACCTGACTCAGTAATTGCAGTCATACAAGTTATTTTTCGCAGAGGATGAAGATTTGCCAGTGAGTATTCATTGTCTGTTTCTCCATGTGTTGCTTCACCATTTGTTTTCAAATATCCATTCCTTAAAGGGTTTTGTTACCGCAACATTACACTTTCTTTGGTATTTTACATTGTGTTTAGTATTAAGCTTGTAGAGTTTTGTAAGGCAAAGTTATGTAGTTGAAGTTATGTAGTTGTGTTTGTTAGAATTAAGCCTTTATATGTATAGATGAATGCTTACAACAATCCGTAAATGTCTGCTTTTTGGGCATTGTGTGTTCTTTTAATGACATAAACAGTACAGGTATTAGTCTGCCGTTTGGGATGAATTGTTTTTGTTCAAGGTGGTATACCATTTGAGAAAACAATATTTCCAGCTGGATTCCAAGAAAAGTCCACATGATGTTTTTTTTTTTTTTTGCTTTGCTACACAGACAAAGTTGATGGACAGTAAAGTGAGCGCATTGCAGGACGTGCTGCTTGACGTCTAAACATTTCTGGATGCCGTTAAGTAAGTGTGGACAGCAAATGAAGCACTCTGGGAAAAAGCCTGACTGGGGAGCACCAGAGTTCGGATCGGAGAGTGGCCGCACTGGACAGCAACAACAGATTATGCAATGTTTGAGATTCAGGAGAGAATACCTTTGCTCATATTTGTAGTAGGGAATCAAGTTACTGTATTTGTGAAATTTTATAAGTATACCATATTGTCTCAATTTTTATGATATTAATTTTAAAAAGTTATCTTCGCTATGCAGCCTGTATTTCTTTTTCTTACAGAATTGTGTGAAAACATGCACAAAGCAAAATTTGCTCTCCCCTCTTGGTGAAAATAAGCAGTGCTTTGCTGCTTCATAACAGCGTCGTGTATAATAAATATATTTCAAGATACATTTTAACCATTCTTGTTGCTTTGTGTTTCGCCTGAATGAATGTTTTGATGTATTTCTAAGGCGTGATTTGAGCTCAATCTTGGACCTACTTCAAAGTGCAATTGCAGCTTTTCGTCAACAGGTGGTGCTCTTCGACATTCAACGTGATGTCATCGACGTACAGTACGTATGAGGAATAGCATTGGATAAACTTTATTGTCAAATGTACTGTATGTGTAACATACAGCACAGATGAAATTTCTTCCCTCTCAACATAAAACAAGAGGAGCCGCTGCGGGTGTCCGTGCTGCTATCAAAAGAAAAGTTATGTAAATGCAAGTTATAAGGCACCAGACAGCGTCTAATTGATGTTTTGCTCTTATAACCACAGTATAAAATTATACACATTGATAATTATGCTAACCAGCCATTAAATCAGCAGTGGCGTCTACTGATGACAGAAATGCTAATAATGTAACATTCCCTCCAATACTATTAATACTGGTAAATGCCAGTGGTCTGAAGTGTTCTTTTAACCCATTTTAGGTTCCAAGCGGACTAACAAGCCTGCTCTTTTTTTTTTTTTTTTTAAATAGCACGTAGTTCCATGATGGAATTCTAAACAAAGCGAGTATGTGGGCGCAGGTTCAAAAGCTCTATGGCTGTCTGATAGTTGAGGCAGGAGCAGGTGTGTCAACACCTGCGGAGTATTCAACAGCAACATTTCATTGTGTTGTAGCACGGTGGACTTGTGCCAACATTTGTGTAAACACAATTTCAGACTCATTTGATGAATGTTCAATACATTTTGTGCAGATGAAAGCAGTGTGATCTAACTACACCGACATACAAATCCACAAACGTGTCCAAGGTCTCTGGGAGTTTGCTGTTTTCATCAGTGAAGGTAGTATTGGTTCTTGTGCATGTGTCAGTAACAGATCTTGCTTAGAGATACTTTGCATGGATCGTATAAATTGTACTATGCTTTGGAACCTTGTGATATAGCTTTAAAGCTACTTAAGCGAACGGTGTCTGAACTGCAGGAAAACTTGGCAATTGGTGACAATTTTGCAATGCTGCTCCATTGTCAATTGGCAAGCCATTGCCAAGGGAATGATAGACTGACAAAACCGACAAGCCTAAACTGTCAAATGTTGAGGTCCTCACATACTGTATGTCCGAATGTTGCCTCGATCAAAATCGGAAAAAGGAAGTGTGTAATGACTTTTGGAACACCTTGTATATTTTAAACGTTTTCCATTTCAATCTGCAGTTTACTAAGAGTCGTCAATCGACGGTCTAAGCTCGCCCTCTCCGTCTTGTCCTAATTTTGCCCGGGAGCTCTTCATTTATCCAGTAATACCTTCCTTGCCACTGATTAGATGTCTCTGTTGTGGTTCCTCTTTAAAGTGGCCACACACAGCTGGCACACAGACTCCTCAGCGTCCTCGGGGTGAAGTCTGGATGAGGTAGCAACAAACCCTAGCAGACAAAAAAAAAAATACAAAAATAAACCAGATGTGAGAATGACAGATGGAGAGGAAAGAAAAAGGAAGGGGGGTGCAATTAACATGCGCTATCTGCAGTCGAACACTCTTTCTGGCTGGCATCGGCTCAGCAGCTGCATGGCCGAGAGGAAGCAAACAGGAAGCAGGAAGTGGTAATCCTCTGATAAAAATCATGAGACAGAGTTGGACAGCGACCACATTTTTTTTTTCTTCTTCCACTAATCTCTGGGGGCTCATTTCGAGTATGAATCCGTAATTATGTCAAACCCGTTGAGGGTTCTAGCGGGCCGAGGGCCGAGCCCGGAGGTTGTCACTGAACAATACAGTACACGAGGCAGCCTCCTTTGATTGTAATGTTTATGAGCAGCTCACATCCACCCGGGCTGTTTATGAGCAGATGCACCTGCTTCTGTTTTGAGTCCGACAGAATAACTCCATGCCACGCTACTCCAATTCATTTCCACTGAAACCATCTCGTGGACTCTGCAGCAGACAAGCTCGCCCTGAGCGTTAACGTGCCAGAGGAAGCCAAACACCTCCTCCTATGTCACGGCTGTGGTGAAAATGCCCTCCATATGAGTTTTGACTCGGCGTGATGAAGAAAAAGATAAATGGGGCTTTTATACAGCCAGATTCTTGCTGTGGATCAAAGATGATCCCTGAAGACATTGAAGATACTCCAAGTACTTAGTGTCTCTGTCAGGACAACACATGGTCGGAAAAGAAGGGCTTTGAAAAATGAAATCGGAGCAAAAGAAATTGCTGGTAGTTCAGTACCAAGTCGATGACTATCTGTAGCTGCTCGAGCCGCACACCAATTAGAAAACTGCTGTTATGAATTTATGTTTAGCATTACAGTGAATGTCATAGTTAAGTATAGTGTATCTTGTTGACTCCCAAGTTGATCCAATTTCACCCCAAAAAAAAAGACAAAGTTCTTGGCTTAACTGTTGGCATCCTAAATCCCTTATCAACTGCAGATGATTTTTTTTTTTTTTTTGCATGTTGCATTATTCTCAATCAAAATGTGTTTTAAAATTACAGTGCCGGTATGTAGAAATTGTCAGTCGATTTGTATGAGCATCTAAACCAGTTTCATTATGGTGTCTTGTAGATTGTTTCACTATTGTGCGTATAAAATTTGAACCTATATCAACATTGATTTCCATCTTGAGGAAATATTGTGTATAATATACAGGGTGTCCATAAAGTCTCTTTACCATTTCAAAAATGTTTTAAAAATGCAATTGATTAGATATTCAGATTTGTTCTATTGTATTCAGCGTTTATTAAAAGGTTTTTTTGACCTCTTTTAATAAAGATAGCGTGTATCGAACAAAGGGACATTACTGACCTAAAGCAAAGGATTACTGATGCCATTGCCACAATTGATGAGGCTATGCTACAGCGAACATGGCAAGAAATTGAGTACCGTCTTGATGTGCTTCGTGCAACTAATGGTGCCCATGTAGAAGTGTATTAAAAGAGGTTAAAAAAACTTTAATAAACACTGAATACAATAGAAGAAATCTGAATAAAATATCGAATCAATTGCATTTTTAATACATTTTGAAACGGTAAAGAGACTTTATGGACACTGTATATATTTGTGTATAATATTTCCTGCCAACTAAATGCCAAAGGCTTAAAAGCATAAGTGATGGAAAAAGGACGCGCCTTTGAGGGCTGCCATGTAGCAAATAAACACCATGATTCATTTTGAAATCTAGCTCATCACTTTGGTGACCTGCACCACCTTTTTGTCACTTTTATCACATGATCACATGACTTCTTCCGACCTCCAGCGTCTTCAGCACCGCAGACAGGGTTTTGAACATCACGTTTGTGTTTGAAGATATCTCTCACTATCTCCTCACTCATCTGTCTCAGAGAAGATAGCTCTTCACCATAACCCCCCGCATCCCCAGACAACAGCGCAGGTCCACCTGACAGCTTCAAAGTGAAGTGTGGTACCGGTATTGTTCTGGCAGATCAGGGAGACGGGCTCTTATTTTCAGGGCAGGACAAAAGTGGCTGATTGTGGGCCCCACATGCTACCTTTTATCCTGGTCTCAGAGCAGACTACACAGGGATTTTGGGGGTGGGGGGTTCTTTAGTGAGGGCCAATATAATCCTGAAAGAAATGCTCTTCTTTGTGCTTTTTTTGTCTATGTAGAAGAAGAACAATCCCTCCGGGGGCTGCTTGGTTGCATACTCTGTAGATTTTTTTCTTTTTTTTTTTTTTTTTTGAGCGGTTCTACATAAACAATTAAAGTAAGTTAAATGGAACTTTGAAGAGGTTTTCGGCAAAGGACAAAACTTTTATTAGCACAAAATCCTTCGTGTCAGGACGAGACGACTACAGAACAGCTGAACTTTATTTGATATTAATCAGAAGCACTTTAAATGGCGGCAAGTGTGTTTTCACTCTCAGTTAACATGACTTTGAATGTTTTTAGTTCATTCCGAACACAGCCACATCCCAGTTGGAAGATTATGTTTTTGTACACTTGTGCAGGCTAAACAAATGGGCTCCGTGACACGCACTGTCCTCCCGCAACCCCACCCACCCTGTCCAAATTTCAGCCACCCACGGAGCAAACCCTGCAATTTGCTCATCCTCTCTCATCTTCTTGGCTAGTTATGCCACAGTGTATGCCACATGAGATGCACTGCATACCTACCACGCTGGGGTAAAAGAGGGGGTGGGGGTGGAATCAACTCAAGGGTGTGTTTTTGAGAAATTAGCCCTAAATATCTTGAGTGCGTGTGTTTGCAGCAGATGTGCACTTCAAGGTTTTGGCTTAGCTGACCACGTTGGTTGTTGGTGGTTCTTTGATGAAAGTAGAAATTTCAGGTTCTGCAGAAACTATGACCACTGGAAAATGCAGTCATGATTGAGTTAAATTGCTCAAAAGAGGAATGAATTATTTGTGTGGATGCCCAAATATTTTCAATTTGAACATTAGCACCGCGCATACATACAGGAAAAAAACCCCTGCACAGAAATAATGGTAACATACTCTAACATGCTAAAACTGGAAGTAGTGCAGCCGATAGAAATGCTAAGAAATGAAGATAATACCGTATTGGCCGAATATAAGACAGTGTTTTTTGCATTGAAATGTGATTGAAAAAGTGTTGGTCGTCTTATATTCGGGGTCTAGACATTATACCCATTCACGACGCTAGATGGCGGCAGATATCATTGAAGTGAATGCTGAACTTGACTCCCAAGGCCAAAGTGAACCCCTGTCATGAAGAATAAAAATAAAACTAGCGGTAGCATGAAGAAGAAAAAATAGTGGTAAGAAAGAGAAAAGAGAAGAAAATAATAGAAGAGATAACAGAAAATGGAGAAACTTAGCGACAATCTGGAGAAAAGTGGGTCGAAGATCAGCCAGGTTAACCGGCAGTTGAGAAGTTACGATGTAATTTTCATTTCAAAAACCAGAAGCCATTCATTTACAAATGTGATTGCACTTTAGTTTACATATTTAAATGTTCAGATAAGATTTGAATGAGGCCAAATAACATGCTTTTTCTCTCAAATAGATTGTTATAATCATTTGTTTTAGATGTACTGTAATTATTTTCTGTATAAAAATTAATTTGGTTTTCAAAAAGTCTTTTTTCAAACTTAGAGTCTTGAAAAAGAGGGGGTCGTCTTATAATCAGGGCCGTCTTATATTCGGGCCAATACGGTACAATACATTCATATAATTTCACGCAACAAATCTTTGCGCATGTTCACATAGTTCCAAATCGACAAGTGTGTGGCCCTGGGAAAATGAATAGCTCGCACGACCTGAACAAGATGCAAATTTTTCTCTTTGATTGTGTTGTCTGGTGGTGTTAAAACAGGTCGAGCAAAACAAATAAGATGTGAGCACTCCTTCATGTTTATCATCCAAAGTCAAACTGGGACAAACACTCACGGTGTTGGTATAATTAATGTCTTCATAATTATCATCCAAAGTCAAACTGGGACAAGCATTCACGGTGTTGTCAGAATTAACGCCAGTCGGAGCCGCTTCCTGACTCGTGTCTATTTTAATAGGTGAGCGTGAGGAGCCGCGCTGTCCCTCTGAACATCAACAAGCGCAAAAGGAAGCAACTATTGGCAAGATTGGACCTCTGGTGAGTGACTTGCGCGCACAAATATTCGACTGTGCACTGTGTGCGTCTGTTTGTGGGATCCTCACATCTTGAGAAGGTGGAGTGGCGCTGAGGGGGGATTTCCACTCACCTGGCAGCTTAATGCCCCCCGGCACCTCCTGTGCAGCACAGTCGAGTGCATGGTGCAGCACAGTACTTAAACCCACCTCCTCAGTTGCAGAGCCAAGTGAATCTCCATAGTTATCCATCATCACCTTCCCCTTGCATGTCAGAAAATCATTTGACATTTTGGCGTGGCTAAAATTCAGTTCTGCTCCGCTGGATTTTCTTTTCTTTGTGTGCCAGGAAAGGCAAACGTACTCTTTCATCGCCTGTCAGCACTCGGCGGGAATTTTATTTCTTGCTCTCGCACCCAAAGGGCTGCTTTTTTATATTCATTATTTCATCCAATGAGAGTGATGGCATTTTGTTTTGATCACTCATCGGATTTTACAAGTGCCACGCAGCCCAAACTTGGCGTTGTTGGGGATGGCGCGCTAAAATTTCGTCTTTTAGTGCAAATCTGGATAAAAATGCCGAAAGAGGATTTTTGTGTTTCCTCATCCATCTTTTATCACTCTCAATGCAATGCTGAGCCATAAACGTTGCGTCAAAGAGAGCAAGCGCTTTAGAATTCATTCATTCATTCATTCATTCATTCATTCATTCATTCATTCATTCATCTTCCAAACCGCTTCATCCTCACTAGGGTCGCGGGGGGCGCTGGAGCCTATCCCAGCCGTCTTCGGGCAGTAGGCGGGGGACACCCTGAATTGGTTGCCAGCCAATCGCAGGGCACACAGAGACAAACAACCATGCACGCTCACACTCACACCTAGGGACAATTTAGAGTGTTCAACCTGCCTGCCATGCATGTTTTTGGAATGTGGGAGGAAACCGGAGCCGCTTTAGAATTAATTAGTAAAAATAACACACACATGTTGACACTGACCAATAAGTATAGATTTGTGAAAAAATAAGTTGACCAAATTTGGACATACAGTAATTCCTCGTTTATCGCGGTTAATGGGGACCAAAACCACCCGCGATAAACGAAAATCCGCGAAGTAGCGACCCCCCACCCCCTTATAGGTACATGTACATGTCTATGAGTATAAAAAATATTTATAAGGCCAAATTTAATGGTATACATGCATGTAGAAGTAAATTTTGTAGCAATTAACATTACTTAATGCTGTATACTCTACTAATAGATTCAAACATGTATAAGTTAGGTTAGTGTATGAATAACAAAATACAGTTAACAATCATAGTACTGTATATGTTGCTCTATGAGACTCGCTGTTGTTTTGCTGACTTTCGCTGCTTCTCGCGGACCTTCTGCGGACTTTTTGTGGACTTAAATTAAAAAAAAATTTTTTTTTATGAATGTTTGAAAAAATCCGCGATGCACTGAAGCCGCGATAAACGAACCGCGAAATAGCTAGGGATCACTGTACATTAGTTGGTTTAAACCCAACTCCAGCGATTTATATAAAATATGATTTACTGGAAACGACATGAAAATTATCATCGCATACTTGTAAGCTCTTCAGGCCGCCTCCTGCCTTTGCATTGCTGCAAAATCCTGACGTTTGAAGAGGCTCAGTCATATCGCCATTTCCCCGACTAGGCTCACACCTTCACTGCAGCTACACGCTACGATGTAATGCTCAATATACATTCGCCAGCCTGTTGCTCACCGAGCTTCGCTTACACTCGTGCTCCGGGGGTTCATTAACCACAACGACGGCAGTAAAGTCCCATGGCAGAGTTTGAAAATCGCCAGCGGTCATAAATTCCGTCGGTGTTCCGGCACTAGCGCTTTACGGTATCGTCACACACTTATCGGGCGGACGCTTCCATGTAAAATGCCGAGCGGATCGTCGTCGTCTTCCCATCACGAACTACCGAGCCGTGCCGTCCTACGCAAATGGGTGTTAAGTGCATTTCTTTGTAAAACACAGAGGCAGCAGTTCTTCACACTGATACAGTTGAAACTGATAAGGCCCATTGGGTTCACCAGTCTTCGTACACGAGGCTAAATAATAGATGGAGTCACTGGCGTGTTACATTCGGAAGAGATACTGGCACCATCTTGTCCACTGTCGGCTCGCGTTAATGACAAGACGCACAAAGGCTTGTTCTTGCAAGCTGCGGGGGCACCGATGATTGCGCATGAGGATCTCTTTTCATTGTACTGTACTGCTGTCAAGGAGGTTAAAGTTTTCATTTGATTGCAAATCTGGTTCAAAATTCACATCGTCACGACATCAGTTTCGAAAATTGCGTTTGCCGAACTCCAACGACATGCGGATTGGCGGGGCTCACAAATTGCCGGTTAGAATCCATTCGATGCCCGGGATAAAAACGTAAACAGATGACTTCTTTTGATGTTGATGATTGAACACGTCCATGGACGTGAAACACATGTCATTCTGAAGCTACTTTTATTTTCCAGCCGGCCTGGTTTTCCTACTCCTGCTGGTGGGTCGCATATCTGGTACGCTTTTGGCCCAAACCGCTGTCAACACCCAAGCTGAGAGTTTACTCGTTTGAGTCGAGGATAATTTTTGCATTCCTTTTGAAATTCAGACTATTCCCACGGGGTAGAAGCCCATCTCGTGTTTCTGCGGCATGAAGCGGTTTTGACACTCACACAAACTCAAGCTCTGCCTCGCTCCGCTGCCAGATATTCCAAGACAGTTGATACTATTACTCCCAACCCAACTCCTCAAGGGAAGGGCGACCAACAGGTTCCAGTCCCTCCCTGTTTTTCTTTTTTTTTCCGAATAGCGATAGCTTCTTCTTCTACAACATTCTGGATTCGACAGGCTGGAATGACAAAAACTTGGGAAACTCCAGCAAGTGGCGAGACAAAGTGATGTGGTCTTATTGCCCAGTAATTAGAGGCATCACACAATAGGCTGTATAAAAGAAGCACTTATAGAAATATGACGTCAAGCGCTGGTTTGCGGACTCGGCTTTAAAACCTCTTCAAGGCTGGCATACTTTTTATATTGCAAAAGGAAGTGGGATGAGTCTTTGGATGAGAGGGAGAAAGCGTGGGAATTGCTCTATATTGTTCCAACGTTGAATTGACGCCATCTTCAAATCTCGATGAAGGTGATGTACAGGCAGCGTTTTATGTAAACCTTGAATGGTCTAACCCAGACGGTTATTCTTAGTCTCTTTCTACCAAATGCCACCATTTTGACCAACATTATAAATGATAATGCAGTAATGTAGTAGGCATACATGTTGTTCAGAATTAGTTTCTCCAAAATATATCTTTAATATTATTGTAAGACATTGTAACATTATGCATATTTTGATTATCAACACTGCACGTATGTGTGCCCTGCGATTGGCTGGCAACCAGTTCAGGGTGTACCCCACCTACTGCCCGAAGACTGCTGGGATAGGCTCCAGCACGCCCCGCGACCCTCGTGAGGAGAAGCGGTTTAGAAAATGAATGGATGGAAGACTGCACTTTAAAAACAGCTGCATACAAATTGCTGTACATCAACTAAAAATCTGACATAAATACAAAGACAGTTAAAACATTTAGTGACATTAAAAACAGTAAATACAATAAAACAATTTAGTCTCATACTGAGTCGAAAATCCCAAAAATAAATACATAAATCTGTTCTAAGATGAGTTTTAAAGATGTACAGGGAAGGGGCTTGCCAAACATTGAACGGAAAGGCATTCCACAGGAAGGAACGAGCAATGGAGAAAAACCTTAATCCCCTCTGAGGCTCCGCTTAGCGTTTGCTACCTCAGTGCGTCTGGTCTGCTGACCTGAGGCGCCGGGCAGGTACGTACAGGTAAAGGAGCTCAGAGAGGGAAGGAGGTGTGGGGGAGCATTTCAAGATTTGAACATAAATAAATAAAATAAATAAATAAAATAAATAAATATATATAATAAATAAATAAAATAGTCTTAAAATGAACTGTAAAATGCACTAGGAGGAAGTGAAGGGAGGCCAGAATTGGTGCTTCCCTCCAACAAGTTCCATTTAGGAGGCAAGCAGCAGCATTTTGGACCAACAGCAGATGCTTGAGGGAGGACTGGTGGCTCCAAAATAAAGTGTGTTTCAATAATCCAGCTGGGTTTAACAAAGGCGTGTATTGCTGTTCCGAAATACTGCTGTGAAAGGATAGGCTTGACTTTAGCCTGCTGTCGTAGCCTGGATCTAACTGCAGCACCAATTGTTTTTGGTCTAATTTAAAATCACTGTCCAAATTAAACCCCCAATTCAATACTGTTGGCTTTAGATAAGAGGGCAGGGGGGTCAAGTCAACAGGAAATGTACAGAGTACAAGGGCCACTGGGACCAAATACCACAACGTCCTTTTTTCGTCGACGTTCAACAAATTTGGTGCCATCCAGGCTTTGATATCCTCGAGACCAGACAAAAGTGACCTTTAGGAGAATATGTCCTTTTTTTTTCCCTCACGGGACAAATCTGAGTGTCATCCACAAAGCAGTGAAATGCAATACCTTGTTGTCTTCAGACTAATACAATGAAAACAGCAGGAGCCCCCGAATTGAATCCTGTGGAGCGCCATTCGGCACAGGAGCTGAGTGGGACTCGGAGCGACCGAGCCTAACACAAATTGTCCTGCCCGCTAAATAGGATCTAAACCATTCTAGAGCGCTTCTACATACTGCTACTCTTACTACCAAGTTCCTCAGTCTTTAGTATTTTCAGGAAATGTCTTCAATGTGCTATTTAGAATCAAATTTCTGAATTCGCGTTACAGGATCTTTAATTCCCGTGAGAAGTTTTTTTTTCGTCAGTCATATGACAAAATGATTGGTTGATGAATGTGAGGCCCACAGTGTAGTTTAGGTTTCAGTAACCCTATGATTCATCATTGTGCACGCATACGACCACTGTTCACTCGAATCACATTTGCCGCTTGACTCACTTCCTCATAGAATCTTTTTTTTTCTCCATGAAAATACAAAACAGCTGGCACAGTACAGTTTAATTCCCGTTGTAATTGTAACCGTGACAACTATGCCGCAGCACTTTTAACCTGTGCGCTACTGTAGTTCAGTGATGATGATGATGAGTGGCTTTACTAGATTCACATTTGAGCCCTAGGAATGGTTGCTAAGTGATCGATCCGCTCGTCTGTCTCGTTGAATTGCAGAGATGGAAAGAATGTGGTTCCAAGTGCATGAGAGGGTGGGTGAAAGGATTGGTGACAGTGACACAATAAAGGTCGGGCGGGTTGCGGTTTTAAATCTGACGTCAGGGCAATCAACGTCTGAGAAGATGAAGAAAAAAAAAAAGAGCAGCCTTTAATTATCTCATCTGAGTAAGAGCGTGGGATTGGCCGCCGCTAAATGCTCGATACAGGAACAATAGGTCTCCACTCACACCTACACATAAAGAAAGAATGTATGATGACCTGCATGCAACGATTGCAGACGACCTGTCAGATTTGCAGTTACATGCCTCCGTGACTCCCCAAACAGGGCTGGGGGGCACAAAACTGTATGCCAAACTAATCGTCTTTTTTTTTTTCTCTTTCTTGCTCCCTTTCACTCATTTGTGTCATGCACACACACACACACACACACACACACACACACACACACACACACACACAAAACTCCAAGTAAATAACCATCATTTGACCCCCCTCATCTCAAGAACTTGATTTACTATCTTAC
>CAAKHF010012817.1:0-13119 GCA_901007745.1 Hippocampus kuda
GAGTTCCGAGTGTTTATGTAGTGTTAATGTAGAGCCACATTTGAATAAACAGCCCCACATACACAACTACACCTGCGCGAACGCACACCCACACACACACCCACACACCCACACACACACACACACACACACAGATACACTAGTTTGGAGAGTGAGTGCTGAAGCTGCCTGCTTAGACGCTGCCGTTTGCAATCACTAAGCAGCTTTAGTGTCTCCTACCACAGTCCTGATTTAAAATTCATAAATGCTAATCCTTCATAATTTACAGTTTAAAAAGCAGCCCCGCTCACAGGCCCTGTGGCCACAGCTCTGTCAGAGTAATTATACCAAGGGGCTGGGATTGAACTACTAGCAGACACTTTCAACAGTCAAGGAAATCTCCCTCACTGGCACCAGAGCCAATTATTCCAAATAAGTAAACAGATTAGCGAGTCATTTTCCTTTCAATCTGGACATAAGTGCCAAATTGGCATTGTGCTTTCGTCAGGTGGGTAAATAACGTTAAAGTTGGAGCACGTCTGTTTCTTATTAAACCGGGACTATGCCAAGTCGTTTTTACTAGCCACTTCATTTAATTTGTGGCCTCGCCGATTGTCTTTTACAAGGTTACGAGTCTCTCTCTCTCTGGTGTCACGGGGTGATTTGCTGGCCTCTCACTGTTCACTGACATGGCAATCAGCGTGTGTGTGTGTCCGTGTCTGTGTGTGTGCATGCATACTACTAATGAAGGGAAGCTTATGTTTGGGGAAGTGCCAATTCACAAAACAAATTCCACGTCCTTGCAAGGACACAATACATTAGTTCGGATGCGGCGTATCAGGAATTCTTTCATCCGAGGCCGCTAATAGAAAACCATTATAAAAATGTTATGCTTTCACTGTAATGGACCTCAATGACACCAAGTACCATGAAAGGCCCCAAGTTTTGTATATGTATGCTCTCAGAACAAAATGACTCACCTTCCTTTGCAATACCTGGGTAGTTAGCTTTCTTCAAAACATATTTTGGATTATGTTCCTTTTTTTTTTTCCAGGAGTGTACTTATCATGAACCAAATAAGAGCCCTGCAGGGTATTTCTGCCTGAGATATCTCCAACAGGGCCATGTAAACTCAAGACATGTATTATATGCGTATGATACTGTATAGCATATCACGAACTCGAAAGTAAGGTTTTGCCAAGTGCATTTTCCACACAACGGAGGAATAGTGCGACTCTCATCGGTGAAACATTTACTAAATATACGAATGAATTACAAACAATTTAGGTTATGCGCATCATTTTTTGGAGAAAGATGACCTCTATTTACATACTGTTGTCGGTATTTGAATGGTCTTGACATGGACGGGCGGATGGATCTATGGCGTGCTTCCTCTTACTATGCCTAACCATTGGCAAGGTGTATTGCTGACAAATGAAAATTTGTTGTATCCCTCCATCACTTAAGGTGAAAAGCAACTGCATATGCACCTCAGCATTCCCGATCATGCAATCACAAACGATTGACGTGGTAGCCTCAGCAAAGTCCAAAAAAACAGAAGAAGCTCAATCTTGAATTCAAGATCCCCTCGCCCCCCAGCCCCCTACTTTTAACCCTTTCAGGGACAGCGGTTAATACAGTGGACAGTTTATCATATTATCAGATTACAGGTTGTGATTATCGTTGCGTAAAAGGATTCAGATTTATTTATAAATAATAAATATTCATGGAAGACTTTTTATTTTTTCATGGTCCATTATACAATGCGTTAAAAAAAAATGGACATTTCCACACAAACAGTGCAGTAAAACATGTAGACAGCCATTATAACGATGCTCACAGGCAGGTATTGTTTTTCCCTAGTGAAAAACTTGGGGCGAAAGGCAGCCTACACCCTGAAGTTCTTGCCGGTCAGTCGCAGCAGATATATGTTTTAGGGGAGTGGGATTGAGATGACTAATAACATTTTCGTTCATTTCAATGTGGAAAGATGATTTGAGTCTCAGAACTGTCAGAAACAGAAGTTGAAGATTTGGTCTCTAATTCAACTTGAATTTCAAGCAGGTCAGCGCTGCACTCAATGCAGAACATGCACTGTGTGCAGGGCCTCATCCTCTGTGTTAAGTGCGAGAGGACACATTTGCGCAAATGCGCAGTGAACGTGGATATGCGCAACACAAGCGGATATGCGCATCCATTGCACTCAAGCGCTCACGTGAGGTGCCCAAATTAACAGCATTTGGAAAATCTGAATATGAGAATATGGAGTATTTACATGGTCAAGCATTGTAAATGCCAATTGTGAGACACATGCAATTCTTTCTTGTGAAGATCAAATGAGTTTAATTTTCTTCAGCATGTTATTACTGCTCAGTTATTTTCCTCTCAATTTTTGGGAGGGAATTATTTCAAATGTGACAGGAAAATAAGCTGCCATTTACTTATTTTAATCCATTCAAGGTTCAGATATCTATTTTAATTTCACCAAAATGAAAAGGATCAGAAATATTTGAAGCTTTTTGACAGCTTTTCTTTTTTTTTTCTTCTGGAAAGGCTCTAAGAGAACAAAGCGACTTCTCATACGTGGCAGATCTTTTTTTTTCTTTCTCTCTCTCTCTCTCTGCTGTATGAGATGGCCACGACCCTCGGATGATGTCTGAGCCCTACATCACTGTGACTTTCATCTCTAAGTGAAAGAAATCATGATTCCATTAGAGCAGATTAGGACCAATGCGCTGGACATCATGTCACAAATCCTAAGCTTTAAAGTTTCTCTGTCTTCTCTCTGTCACCATCAGCCATGAGGAACCAATCACCCAATGCTCACACATACACTTTCTTCTTTTTCTGCTTAAAAACAAATCTGCCAGGATGCCTGTTATTGTGGCCTGAATACCTGCTGGTGCGACGGACGAATGGCGCCAGCACACTGTTCATCTGCTAACATTCACACTGGTTTCCTATTGTTTCGAGAACATACCCCCTACATTACAACCCGTTTTATTGCTATGTACGTATTTAACAACATTTAACCTCTGCAATTAATCCGCCATGGGAGTGAACAGTGAGAGCCCACACCTTTGGTGACACACACACACACACACACACACACACACACACACACACACACACACACACACACACACACACACCATTGGTGATGCTACATTGACAAATATGCAGCCATCCAAATATGTCGCTTATCATCTACAGCAGCTGACTTTGGACAAGAGGTGGGGTATATCCTGAACTGGTCACCAGTCAATCGCAAGGCAGACAAACAATCTTTGACATTAACACCAACAGACAATTTAAAGTATTCATTTCACATCATGTTTTTGGTGGGATCGGTGCATACCAATACGAGGTTTTGGTTCCGGGCCAAGGCCAGGCCTTATTTCAAGGTATCGATTCTCTCAACGTAGGACGATACTGGGATCAGTCGCCCTCTTGTGGACGTTTTACTAAAGGCACACATGTCTACAGCCCATTAAAATATAATTTCTGTAGTTACGTGTATGTTTAGAATATTTCTATTAATGCTTTAACTATAATGTTTTATAAAGCAGAGAAATGTACAGACAACTAGATGACAGTCTTCATGTGTCTGCACAGGTGATAGAGGATGAAAATAAGATGGCTGTGAAAGAGCATAGCAACTTTGCTAGCTTAGGCTATTCCGTTCACCGCTAGTCTTATTTATACCAGCGGTAGCTTCAGACTGGCAGCCGTGGGCGAGGACAGCAACGCAAAGTGAATCTCCATCACTAAAATGTTATATGTGACAACAACGTGTCATTACGAGATCATTATTTATTATACAACGTGCACCTACATCAGCACACGTGTAGATTTATGACACTGTGTCATAGCACATGTCGCTATGTTGTCCTTTCAAAAGCAACATGCAAAGCTGGGGAACACAAGATCAGAACAGCTGGCTTGTTGAAGAGAAACATGCACACATCATAAAAAACATCTTCATGATTTCATTGATTAAACAACTTCAACTTGGCTTTCATATTTTATTAATTCATTCATCTTCCGAACCGCTTAATCCTCACTAGGGTCGCGGGGGGTGCTGGAGCCTATCCCAGCTGTCTACGGGCAGTAGGCGGGGGACACCCTGAATTGGTTGCCAGCCAATCGCAGGGCACACAGAGACAAACAACCATGCACGCTCACACTCACACCTAGGGACAATTTAGAGTGTTCAATCCGCCTGCCATGCATGTTTTTGGAATGTGGGAGGAAACCGGAGCACCCGGAGATCATATTTGATTCACGGTCAAATATGAAGACAAACGTGAGCAAAAGTGTGGACACTTTTCTCATGTGTCCAAATTTTTGACTGGTAGTGTATTCTTCATGAAAGTTAGTTTCTTAAATTGTTCACATTTGCTGTTTTGGTTTTTTTTTTTTTCATTCTACCTCTGCATTGCATCTCTCTGCGATGTTACATCCATTTAACCACACGATAATTACCACGCACGTCTGAAAGTCGCAGTTGAACTCACTTCATGAAACTATGCTGAAGGTTGTGTCTATCGGTGTTCAAAGAAGCCGTCTGCGAATAACACATTTGCGCATGTAGTCTATCTCCTCCGAAACACATTGTGGCTTGTAATGTGTTCAGTTTGTGGTTCAGCCATTTCCAACAACCAAATAGCTTGCACGGATGATAAGAGTTTCATTATTTTCAGAACAAATCAAAGGCATCAAGCAGCATCATTCATAAAACAGATTTCAATATTCCACCTGTTCGTAATGAGCTGTTCAACAAAGCGACGAAGAGATGGAAGACAGAGCAAGAAATAATGGAGGAGGTGTGTACAGAGCACGCGCTCAAAGAAAGCAGCAGCCCAAAGGATATTGCTTTTAGTTATTCTGGCTGTGCACCCTTAGTCTGCATTCAGAAGTAGTGCAATTTACAAAATAAAACATAACCAAAACAACTACGAAAGAGTAAAACTATGAACTGAAGACTTCAGCTCAAAACAAAAATAATGATCCATTAAAAAAAAAAAAATCCCCAGTGACTTTGCAAACAGGAAAAGAATCAAGAGGTTATTTCATCTTGCTGTAATAGAAAGTATGACTCTATACTTACAAGACACAATCAAATGGGCTTCTATTATTTTCACACAAGTCAAACACAGCATGGACACAAAAGCGACCCCCCCCCAGCATTTTCTCAGATTATTTTCTGTAGTCTCAAAGTCACTCGTACACTCGTTTTTTGTTTTTTTTTTGGTGCCACAGCAGTTATGTTGATAACATACCTGAATGCACCAGCCTCATGATTGCAATGCCATCTTACAATGCGACCTTGATTGCCTCGCATTTCCTGTGTTTCTGATCCACCCACAAATGTCGAGAAATATACTTTTGATCAAACATTAAATCTCACAAAGGCCAGGTTTGTCTGGAGGTAAGACGTGGAGAACCCTAAATGCAGGTAGGCAAATCTCCAAAAGAAACATTTTTCTTTTCAAAAACGAAAAGGCAAACAATGTACAGTATTGAGAAAATTCAAAATACAAAATTGACAAAGTCCAAAAAAAAAAAAAAAACTTCAATGTATCCAGAAACACAAGAAATAAACTCACAACAAGGAAACATAACTGGAATGGATGAAAATGACACTTGACAGCAACAATGAACTGACGAAGCGTGAGAGAAACCAAGGAACTAATGCTGCATTCGAGGAAGGTCAGAAGTCGGAATGACCCATTTACAACCTCAAAGCATTTGAAGCAAATGTAAACAACAAAGATGGCTGATTCCAATAAATTGTTTGTTGTTCTGGTTCATCACAACACATTTTGACTTCCAGCAAAACTTTTTCATCGTTTCTTTTTCTCATGAAAAATAAAAGAACATCTCATCTTTAATGCATTTTAGTAATTTCAACAAATGACTTCATGCAGGAGGATAACGGCATATCTTTTCGCAGTCCTTACATATCCCCTCATTTTCCGTGAAGTTATGTCATATAACCAAGATCGTCATTGGAATGTTTTGCCATTCACGGTCCGTCTTCCCATGGGAGTCGCCATTGTCGAATGACGTCACATTCAAGTCAGTCGGTGAACTCGGTACTTTTTTTTTTCCCTCTGACTTCACAACTCTGACCTTACATTCCGAAGAGGCGTTGTAGTGCACTTTCCCTAGACAGAAGTCAAAAAAGTCCCCAACTTCCCCGAATGCAGACTAAATAAAGGCAAACTGACGAGAAAATGAGGTCGACCTGGACAACGCGCCAGCGACTGGAGAGAGCTGATGAGCCCACGAGAACACGTGGAAACAAATCCCGAACGAGCAAGACAAGCCATGAAAATAGGGACACGGTGAACATGAAAAAGCATTTAACAAAACAAAATACAATCAAAACAAAGTCAACAACGCAGATTCTGACACTAAAACGTTGCATTAAAAAACATGAAGCATTTTTTTTTGTGAGCACTCAATGTAGTGTGTGAAATGTAGCAAACGAATATACAGAATGTGAAGCTCTGTGAAGAAAACCAGACATACCATTTCCTAACTACTCACTGACAAAGAATGTTACATATTCACACCCGAGGAGACTTCTTAGAAAAGTGATAGAATTTGATCTTCTATTCTTTGAAACAGTCTCGTAATTGTGCAATTGGTGCTTTGTGCTGCTTAACTCTCTGAGAAACCTTGTCAACTCGTTTTTCTTTGTTTTGTTTTGTTTTGTTTTCTCCTCAGAAATCATTCAAGGATACGTAAGGCTCCTGAGATTGAGTTGTTGAATGTTTCATAGAGTAAAGGTTAAAACACAGATTTATTTGTAGTAAGGTATCCTGTCAGATATCAGAGGTGTCAAATCCAGGTTCATAAAACCTGGTACAGTCTTTAGCCACGGGTGCTCCTGCTCAACCGGCATGTAAACAATCTCCCAGGGAGCAACTGGGAGACAAACCGGGACAACCTGTGGTAGGGTTTGGACTTTCCGGACATGGATTTGACACCTCTGTATATTATGGCAAAAATAGGTCGTTCTTTTCATTCCGATTTCTGAAGGAAAGAGATTATATCCACCACACCAAGTCCGCAGAACACCAAATCAGTCTGCTTGCTCCACGATCAAATCCACCAAAATTGCATTAACTCCTGCATGGCATCATAGACCTCTGTTTAGCTAGCCTAAAATGTTGTCTACTTTTGTCACCAAATTGCAAGATGCAATAAAAGCGGGGCTGGGGAGGCAGCGACGGAACGCCCGGCAAAGCATTGCACGTCGAGCACATTCACAAACATGCTTAACTAGATCAGCCCCGGCACGAATAAGGAGATCCTTTTTTTATGCCAAGCGCAATCTGTTGTGTCTGGGGAACGTCCGGTGGAAAAGTCCAGTGAGGCGCATCGCATCCCCACACATACTAGGCTCGTTTGGGGCCCGTTTTTACGCCGAGCACCAGTTGACCAACATAGGGCCGTATATCTCTACAATTGAGTACCGCATGCTAGTTCTTAGTCGTGCATTTTCAACAATTATGTTCAAACATGTGTAATGTTCTGACAAACAAATCTATAATTGACTGAAATATACAGATAGTACAAGTGCAAAAGTAGATCGACTGAAATACAAGTCTTATACTTTATCCATCCATCCATCCATTTCCCGAACCGCTTTATCCTCACTAGAGTCGCGGGGGGAGCCGGAGCCCATCTCAGCTGCCTTCGGGCAGTAGGTGGGGGACACCCCGAATTGGTTGCCAGCCAATCGCAGGGCACACAGAGACGAACAACCATACGCGCTCACACTCACACCTAGGCACAATTTTTTAGTGTGTTCAATCAGCCTGCCATGCATGTTTTTGGAATGTGGGAGGAAACTGGAGCACCCGGAGAAAACCCACGCAGGCCCGGGAGAACATGCAAACTCCACACAGGGAGGCCGGAGCTAGAATTGAACCCGGTACCTCTGCACTGTGAAGTCGACGTGCTAACCACTGGACTACCGGGCCACCCCTCTTATACTTTAGTAAAACTCAAAAAATAAGATATCCTTTATTTGTCCCACACTGGGGAAATTTACAGTCTACAGCAGCAAGATTGTGGGTAGAATGAAGAAAGAAGAAAAACAAAGTAACATTCACAAAATAAATGTTACAGTTTCAATGTACACCGTTCAATTAAGTGCAATATAAATATAGATTATATATAAGGTGGCTGTGCCATACTATTATCACCTTAGTATAAAAGTAAAAGTGATTTGTTACTTTTTTCCCGCCTATAAAGACCAAAACAACGCAATTTCCCTCACTTGTAATGACATCATTTTTATGTCGTGTTATCAACAGTGGTGGTTAAAAAAGGTAATCTACCCATTTTGACAATGCAAGAGTATAACGTATAGTTATCTCGTCTCAAATGCAAAACTAAAAAGTTATCAGAAAATGGATACAATTCAGATACCTGAAAAAAATCTACCTAACTACAATAACCAAGTACTGTGTTTGTACTTGGTTACTGTAGTTAAGATGAACACTGAATTTCTGGCTTCCTCTGAACATTTGCTTCCTTCGCCTTTTCCTCTGATTAGTAGTTTCAAAATAAGGATGCTTATCACTTCTGACTAGGCGCATGATGATGATGTCACTCTAATCACCAAGAAGAGCAATAACAGCAGTAGCTCAAGGCGGTGCAGATGGAGTCTGATCTTGTTAGTTTTTCATGCATCTCTAATAGGCACGTCTCTGTTCGGGTGAGAAAGGGAAATTGTAACACATTTCAGTGAAAGTAATTGGTACTCATGCAGACAAAAGCAGCCGCATATTGCCATCACTATGTATACAGATGCCAATGTAATTACCCTGACTGTGCAGCCTGCTCCCTCTCCCCTTTCGCCGCCTTCTCCGATGATTATGTTTTTGTTGCCTGCGTTGTCTGTGAGAAAATCACGCTCCTGTGCTGATTAACAAATAACTCCATGATGAACCATAACAATGTCCAGTTAGGTGCTAAACGACACCGTATTTGGACAAAGATCAGAGGCCTTATGGGAATAGAGGCGATGCTAATAATGCCAATTTGGCACGGCGAGGGTGAGATTCCGTTATTTCATATGCCGCAGCCTATGCGGCATGAATACCCTCTCACATTAGTTCAATGTCAGAATCAACAACCTCAGCTCCTTGTGTGGCAGGTTGTCCACAGATGCACTGTGTGACTCTTAAAAATGTAATTAGTTCATCTCTCCGGGAGGAATTTTCAAGCTTTACTTATGTGCCTAAGTAAAGTGCAGTCACTTTGATGATAAAAGGGATAAAAGGCAGTGATAAGGTGGAATGTTGAGCCTGCTAGTGGAGGTCTAATTGGATGAAGGAACCCTGTAGCATGAGGCATTCATCCCTTCTCGCGCAAAGACATTGGCAAAATCTCACACGCTGTTTTCACTTGATTCAATTCATCTATTTTTGTCAGTTCAACTGATGGAAACACTGCCTACGTTTCAATAAAATTCTGACAGCCTTAGTGATATGATATCATTCAGTAAGAATAACCGGGCACTCTTAGGTACACCTGCAAAATCCACTTGGTTCTAGGAAAAGAGCTACAGCTCAAGAGAATCCTTTCTTAAAAGATTTTAATATGCATCTTTAATTTTTACATGGCATGGAGTAATGTTATTTGCATGAATTTGTATGTATTTATGTCTTGTTTGTTACCAGCGTAATTGAGAAAGCTGTGAACAGATTCGCTTTCTCCTTTGATACTGGAAGCTTAAAACGTTGTGAAGGGACTTCAAGGAAATTTTGTAAGCGTGAGCGAAATATATGAATATTAAAATCCTACTATTATATTTAATACTAACAAAGTGCAGTGAAAAATACGGCCCCCTCATTCTTGACCTTTGTTTGTTTGTTTTGCACATTTATCACACTTAAATGTTTCAGATCATCAAACCACTTTTTGTTTCTCACAAAGGCAAACTAAGTAAATTTCCTATTTATGGTTTTATTTTTTGAGGGGATATGAGGGGTGGGGGGATCTAAACTTTTCCGGCCTTCACTTTAAAAAGTAATCACCCTTTGACCCCAATAACTGGTGGTACCACTCTTGTCAGCAAAAAATGAAATCAAACATTTGGTGATGAGTTCTCCCATTATTGTGGTGACATTTCTCAGTTGGTCCAGGCTTTGATTTGACCATGAAGAAAACCCTCCTGCTTAACCCAAAAGTGCTTATATTTGAACTTGCCTGCAGGATTTTCTGGCAGAGAGCAGAATTCATAGTGCCGTTAGCCACAGCAAGTTGTCCAGGCCCTGATCGAACCAAGCAGCCCCAGATCATCACACCACCAAAAGCATTTTTTATTTATTTTTTTGCAGGCTAATCACTGGGAACTGAAGCAAAAGTTTTTTATAAACAATGAAAAGCTGAGAATATAATTAATAAACATTTTTTATAGAATCAACAGTTTTTATTTCACAAATTCATATTGAATAGCAGCCAACTGTATTTGCATGTCTCGAAGCAAAGCTAAATTGATGTAAAAAAAACTGCTACACTGCAATTATGAGAACATACACTGTACAGATCTCAAAAGTCGATAACAAACCTCTTGTGAAGACAAATAACATTACTGATATATGATAAATCTTTCATACTTATATAAATATGCTTTTAACCTTATAGGCCACTGGTTCCCGATCTGTTTAGTGAGTAAGATTTTCTCTGCAGAGTCCAGACACATTAATTTGCCTGCTATTTTACTGTTCAAGGTTGGATGTTCTCTGCTTCAACGCGGTTCCAGCCAGAAAAGTGAAAAGCCAGAATCTGTGAAAAGTGTAATCGATCAATTTTAGGTTAATTTAGCCTTTAGCATGGCTTCTCCATCTAATCTCATCATCCCTTGGTGCGTATGATAATTGTCAAAAATCTTATTTGCCACCACACAGGTTATTATTATTGATGATAGATTATTGAGGTGTTGCTAGCTCGCTGCAACTGTAAAAGTAGCACGGAACTTCACTTGACCTCGGACGACCCATGGAAGGTGGTGCGTCTCCAGCAAAGTTTTTTTTTGGATGATTTCACTGGTTCCTCTCCTTTTCCTACTTTTTTTGATGGTTGTTTCTGTGTTTGTTTATCAGTTTGGTTCTTCAATGTGTATTAATAAGGCATAAAATACCAATTTTGATCCGCAAACTACAAATTTGACCGGCAAAAAAGGGATGTGGAAACGCTTATTTCGAGCCCTGAATTTGAAACGTGTTCTCATCTAGAAACTGTTTTTTCCTTTCCCTCTTTTACTTTTTGGGAACACGTCATGTTGCATTTTCACCCATCTTTTTCAATAGCGAACACAATAATCGTAATGATGAAAATCAGACATCTTTGAGGGTGTACCATTGGGTGATGATCCAAATGAGTATTGTGCAGCCTTGGGGCGGTCTTTCTGCCCGATTGAGTGTCTTTCCTGTTGTTTCCAAAAGCAGAATTTCTAATTCAGTGCTTGTATTGGATCTCATTAAATTAAGCTTGGACACCTAATGTTGTGACCAGTGAGTGTCACTGTGCTTTTCCCACCACCTGATCCCAAATGAATGAGCGGAAATCAGCCTCTATCCAAAGCTTGGCCTGTGGCTGAATGATCTCATTCAGTGAAATAACTTCCGCCTTCCATGTTTGGTGCTGTAGCTTTTGTTTTCATTTGGCTGCTGGTGGCCAAGCTGAAGAAAACATGGGTCCAAGCAATAAAAGAGGTGGGAGGGTGAATAATGTGTCAGGTGCTCTGAATGAATTAAAGTGCCGAGCGGGGCCGTGGAAAAACCTCTGTGTGAGGCCCTAATCAGTTGCAAACAAGGACGGAGTGGGGAGGGTGGGGAGCTTTCATTCCTGTAACTAATAATTTTGCGGTTTCCCAATGCAGCCGGCCAGCCAGCGCCAAAGGCAGAGACTAATAAACTTGGAGGCTGTGTAGATTTATAAATGATTAATTAAGGAGCCTCCCGTGGGAGCTCTAGCAGCTATAAGCAAAAAATAATAATTAGCTGGGATGAGACTTAAACTAACAGGAAAACATCGTGATCATGTTGGAAAGCACATGGCGGGGGGCCAGCTTGCGTGACATTGGGCTGACAAAAAAAGGCCCTCAGTGCTCCACCACTTTGGGGTAGAGTGGGAGGAAGGAGGGAGGCTACGTTGATGAGAGCAGATAATGAAGAGTTACATAGGGTGTAGACACACGCGCGCGCTCACACACACACACACACACACACACACACACACACACACACACACACACACACACACACGGGGGTTAGTCATAAGATGTAAGGAGAGATGACTGAGTGACTGAGAGGAGTTAGGATTGGGTCTGAAATTAGTTCTTGGCTGCCTCAAGTACCTCGGCACTCAGCTACATTATCATCTGTGGTTGCCTTGCCTCATGCCTGCCCTTCAGGGAGGTCTCCAAAGGCTCGCTCCTCTAGTTCTTTCCGTGAATGTCAAGATGCTGAGTTGAAAGTCCTGCATATTTAAAGGGAAGTGTCAAGTTTATAAGGCCCCTAATGAGAGAACTACCTAATTTCATGCCAATGATTTGAATGTCACAATGCATGACAACTTTCTGAGTATTTTATCTTTTGTGATAGAGGCAACCTAGTTTTTGACAATCTGGATGACCCAGGACAATCTAATATGATAAAGCAGGAGCCTGAACTCATAATATTGGGTAGTCCCCCCAGGAACATGCAGAGAATGTGTTAATTCCGCAGAGCACAATCCTGATTCTGCAGAGAGCAAATCTTGATTCCGCAGCTTGAAATTTGCTTTTCCACGAACATTGAAAAAAAATGACTGCCAAGTGTGCACTTCAGACTTCATGTTTCGATTATTTTATTTGTTTTGAAATCTTTCAATGGTTTCAACCGCCTTGTGTCTTTGAGCTCCACCATACCTATGCACTCCAAGCGGGGTCATAATAGTTTTGAGTTTTTCATTCCAGTTTTGTTTTGACTTGTGTTTTTAAAATTTTTTGTTAGTGTTCATATTTGGGTTTTATATATATTTTGATATATATTTTGATATATATTTTGATATATATATATATATATATATATATATATATATATATATATATATATATATATATTGATATAT
>CAAKHF010012819.1:3266-15357 GCA_901007745.1 Hippocampus kuda
TTGTTAATTAAGGATGATTAGACAATTAAGGATGGAAGAGACCTGCTTTTGTTCTTATAAGCCTCCTCTCACTCTCTCTCTCTCTCTCTCTCTCTCTCTCTCTCTCTCTCTCTCTCTCTCTCTCTCTCTGCCACACACACACACACACACGCACACACACACTAGCAGCATCGTAAAAAACACTTAGACACTGATTAAAGATCAAAAAGTAACCCACCGTGATAAGACGATGTACAGCCAATCAACATGGCTTTACATCTTCTCAGCCCCCACCCCACACCCCACATGTACTGTATATGTTGCTCTATGTGACTCACTGTTGTTTTGCTGACTGTCACTGCTTCTCGCAGACCGTTTGCGGACTTTTTGCGGACTTCCAAAAAAAATTATTATTATTATTATAATTTTTTTTTTATGAATGTTTGAAAAAATCCATGATGCACCAAAGCCGCGATAAACGAACCGCGAAATAGCGAGGGATTACTGTACATTGGAGAAAGTGAACATTCATAAAACTTCTCAAACTGGCGCTGAACTGCAGTCAGGGACAAAAAATATTCTTGACATGTGGCAATTTTGCAACGCCGTTCCAATGTCAATTGACGAGCCACAGGCAAGGGAATGATTTGAGTCCAAAAAGTGCAAAGCCTAAGCCATCAAATAATGATGGCCTCATGTCTGTCCCAATGATACCGCCGACGCAATAGAAAAAAAGGAAGTGAACTGTGACTTTTGGGACACCCTGTGTATATCGAAGCCTAAAAAAAATTACCTAAACCCAACTGCACGTGAGTCTGGGGAGAATGCATCTGATTAGAATGTGCTATTATTACCTCCCGAAGGTTACAGTTACTGTCTGATGATAAGACAAGTCTGCCCAATGCAATTTTTGGGACTATGAATGTCTGTCAGTATTTTTGCATCTTTTAAATCAAGAAAATCCTTGATTTTAAAGAAGCTGCCTGGAGTGGCCCGCTGGCAAAGAGATGGGCAAAGTCAGGAAAAGAAAATCAAAGATCCACATCAATTAGCGTTTCGAAATGTTCCAAGTATTGACGAGTGTTTACCTGACCTGACAACTTTTTAATGAATGCTCGCGGTCACATCAGGGGACAAGAAGACATGGCTGAATCCACTCTGCTTGCGTATTGCTTATCGTTAGTTACCAACACACAGTCAAAGCTAGGCTCATGTTTATTTTTCCTTTTGATCTAATTTATGTACTAGAGTAATTCGCATAAACCAGGTACTGGAAGTTTATGTTCAATCTCATTTATTGGGACCAACTGCAGTATGCTTCCAACAGGATAAAAATCCATCCAACTAAGGAATTGAAAGAATCTTGCGATCTGGATTCAATTGCTGATACTGCTTATTGAGACGATTCCTTAACAGGTTAGGGTTAGGCTCGGGTTAGGGGTTAGGGTTCGGGGGTTATTTTAGGGTTAGGGAATGGGGGTACTGGGTTCGGATTAGGGGTTAGGGTTGGGTTTGCAATTAGGGTTTGGGGCTAAGGTTGGGTTTGGGTTTAGGGTTCGGATTGCTGTTGATTTTTTATTTCGGCAAACGGTGGGATAGTGGCTTTGCTGTATAAAGTTGAATGTGAGATTCATGAGGTCCAGTCGTAAAGATAATGGATGAATGGATTTATTATTGCGGTTTTAGTTTGCAATGGTGCAGAACTACAATGCCTCAGGGATTTTAGAAGCTATTTCAATAAAATCCCAAAACAAATTTTACTGTGTGATTCGGCTATGAAGCCCACGAGACAAGACTGTCTGTGACTGTGTTACACGGATTACTGCTATACGTTTTTTTTTTTTTTTTTTGTGGATTTTGTGCATCAATAATACCTTGTTTGTGCTGCATAACAAACGATATTCCACTTGACATCTTTGGATTTTTATTGATGAAAGAGATTGCATGCTGCCATGCGCAGACAAATGTAAATCTTGACATTTATTGTTTGTCTTCAAACGTTGTTTCTTCTCTGAAGTGTTTTCTGTCTTGTTCCAAACGAGAGAAAATACAAACAGTACATTTGTTCAGTTTGAGTTAGATGACAGACCAGACGCATTGTCGGACTTGTGTATTTTTATAAATCCATCTGCCTTACGCGGCTTTACACTTTGCCAGCCAGAGCAAACACGTAGAAAAAAAAAGCAAATACAGAAGTTCTATGTATTACAGCATTGATTCGCATCTTGGGTTGTTTGTTCTTTGTTGTTGTTCTTTCTTGTGCCCCTGTTCTCTCAATTGTTACTGTTAACATTCTGGCCTTTTTCAATCAGCTCAAATCTTTCCCACTATGTGCCTTTTGCCTCAGACAGGATGCCAGAGACACCAAGTGACACACACACACACACACACACACACACACAAACCACATTTTTTTGTAACTTGGTGTCTCGCGCGTGTTTGTTCGCAGGGAGGGACCAATCTGGGGTTGCTTCAAGCAGAGAAGAGGATGGGCATGGGCTTCGCCTTCTCTTCCAACAGAATAAAAACATCACTAGTCAATCTGGTGACCTGTGGTTGTGCTGGCTGATAAATGCAATCGCATGTCAGTGAGGGCACGCGGCTTTGGTCAGAGACTCAAGGGGGGAGGGATTAATGAAGTGAGGCAACATTCATTCTTTCTTTTGCACTGCAAACCCCCCTTTTAACCCATCATATTTGTTCATGGAATGTGAGACGAAGCTGTCAATACCAGGAGAAAGCTCACACTGTCCACTCCCTGGACATTCATTCATTCATTTTCATTCATTATCCACACTCGGGTGGCAGGGGGTGCTGGAGCCTATTCCAGCTGTCTTCGGGCAGTAGGCGGGAGACACCCTGAACCGGTTGCCAGCCAATCGCACACAATTTGGAGTGTTCAATCAGCCTGCCATGCATGTTTTTGGAATGTGGGAGGAACCCGGAGGACCCGGAGAAAAACCACGCAAGCACGGGGTACATGCAACTCCACACAGGCAGGCCGGAGCTGGAATTGAACCCGGTACCTCTGCACTGTGAAGTCGACATGCCGCCCTCCCTGGACATGCAAACTTTAAAACATGTTCATTTTAATGATTTTTTTTTTTTTTTTTTGAAAACTGAATAGTCAAGACAGTGACAGTTTATGAATTGAGATGCTGTCACTCACAAATGTGCAGGGCAAATTTGTACCCTCTGTGAAGAGAACAAACCATGTACACGGTGAGCAATCAAAGTCAAAGAGCAGCTTCGAACATGAACAAAGAATGAATAAAGGTGACGAAATATTGAGCAAGAAAAGACAAGCAGAGATGTCTTCTTCTTTCTTTCTTGTTTCAGTGTTTTACCCCGGTTTTGCTCTTATGTCCTCTCTTTTACCTCTTTATTCCGCGGCCGTGCATCCAGTTTCCACTTTTAATCTCCTCCAACGTTTTTCTGTTTGGCCGATTCGTTCTCTTCTCTTTACAACATGACAGGGGCTCTTTTTGTAAGCAGTTCAATCACTGTGCTTCCTTATGTACTGTATGTGTGCGCACATTTTTGCCATTCTGTATTGTAAATGGTTTGGTTTGTGATAACACCAACAAATATTTTGTCATTTCATCAAAATTAAAGTTTATTGTTAGGGCTAAGTGTGGTTGTGTTTGCATGCAAGGTACTCCATATAAATTCAACCAGATCCTCGTCTCGGCCTGCATTAGTATTTGCGATGGATTACACCAGCCCGAATATTTTTTTTGTCTGTCATTTTCTCTCAGTGTAATCAACGTCAAAATATCTGGATCACATGAATAGAATTTGTGTATGTACATTCAATGACAATTATGACTATCTGCCTAGACTCGCTTCTTTGATGGTTTCCTAAACATGAGTCCAGTAATATGCTAACAAGTCAACCGCTGTGCAAACATGATCATGCAAATGTTTTGGACTTTGTGATACTTTTGCCAAAGGTGAAGGCGCTATTTCAGTTGGCTCGCTAATTGGTACCATTGCTTCTGCTGCCTCGAGGAAATGTTTTCTTGAGTCAACAAATACGTAAGTAACATGATTGACTTTGGCAGTTGTGCTACTTCTAAATGTGTTGTTGTCGATAAAATGGCAGGCTACGTCCATTTTGAAGAAATGTCTGCCAAATTCACTGCAGGGACTTTCTGGACCTCAACTTTGGCCTTTTCTTTCTTTTGCTAGTATTTGAAACTATCCCCATTTATTTCAATACGGCTCTCATGTTTGATCCATGTCACCATAATTACCTTTCTAGCTGGGAGAAGAACATAGATTGGAACCAAATTTGCTTTGATGTTTTTGAAGCCTTTATCCCCAGCTAGGATGAATTGCTGTGTTTCTTTAAAACTCCGAGGCAAAACCTCACCCAGCCTGCCCAGTCTCGTCACTGCTTTGTATGAATTTGATTAGGATAGATTCGATTAGAGTTAACATAATTGTCATTGAAAGTACATACACAAATTCTATTCATGTGCATAGCAATGACATCATTGCAAATTGAGTTATGGTTTGGTTACAGCATTTTTAAGATAAGATAAGATAAGATAAGATAAGATAAGATAAGAAAACCTTTATTAGTCTCACAATGGAGAAATTCCCAATTCACAGCAGCAAAGTAAGCAAATTGACCAATGCATATGCAGTGGTTACTTTTGTTTAGTATTTATTGTGTGCTCATATGTGTGATGAATGTACTGCAGTCAATGTCATTATTTGCATGGTTGATTTAAAAAATTAAAATAAAATCTGAAAAATGAAAAAGCTCGCCCACTATAGGCTGGGTCCAACTCATGATTTTTAATAAGCAGCACAATAATCCCGATATATGCAAAGATCATGCATTGGTGTTGTACCCGAGTTGCTTGCCACACAGCGAACACTTAACATATTCGACTTTACGGCATTATGGCTTACGACCAAGCAGAGTGCTACCCCACCGAATGGGAACCAATCCACACTGCCTGCACGCAAGTTCAGCGTGTGTACCATTACACCATCAGTGACGTTTTATGATAGTAATATACATATCCTGTCTTCATAATCAATACGCAATAGATGTAATACTGTGCATACAGCACAGAAGAAACACAACTGTAACAACTCAAAACAAGACATTCAAATGAGGAAATCACAGCATATTGGTAGAGAATGACATATTAGAGGGAAAGGAAGCATCTCTCCGGCATTCCTTGAATGTACAGCTAATCAAGTACTTGGCTCATCACCAAGTCCGATTCGGGTTGTGAAATGGTGAGAAATGGACTATTATGTCATCTTAGTATTGCACTTGCTGCAAATCCCCCACACCATTTGCCATTTCTTCCTCTGATGTTTCGTCTTATCTCCCCCTCATTAGTGCCTCCTCCCATCTCATCTGTGCAAATGTATGCATTCAATTACAGTAACTGTTACTGCTTCATCAGCTTGTGTTTCCCACAACACAAAATGAACACTGAGAATGTTATAGTGATTCTCATTTCATTTTTCCTTTTATTTTGAGGGGGTGATATGTCCATACATAAATAGATTGATCAATATAGCTATATAGATATATCCATTTCGCACACACATGCATGAGCACACACAGACAAAAATGATGATACAATGATGATGACAATGTGTCACGTCGTGAAAAACGTTTTTCGATTTCAGAAATGCAGCATCAGTCAAAGTGCTATAACAAACATTTTATTTACAGAAAAGAGCACTGACAAAGTACAAACAGAAATGGCTGGGCACAAGAAGCCAGGGGAAACAATCCATAAACAAAAGCACTTGCGAAAGGCAAGGTACTAGGGAACACCGAGCATAAACAAAGTGACAAGAAGCCAATAACATGAAGCCAAGATCAAAAGCAAAAAGAAAAATTAAAAATACTTACAAACTATAATCTATGAATAACGAGTGTGACTATGGGGAGAGGATCGAGAGGTCTAGAAAAGCACCACAGCGAGCAAGGTCAATAATCCGACAAGAGACTAGGCACCTTGGCAGTCCTGAACTCTTTGGCAAGGGACCAGTTCCGCGTTGAGAAATGCGGAACATGTACGCCTGCTGGCGGGAAATGCCCTTCACTCCAGCTGGAGCTGAAACACAATTGAAACAGACAAAACATGACAAAAACACTTTCATCCAAGGGACCAGTTTAGCCATTTTGATTGTTGATGTGGTCAATAGCAAAGACGTGGGTGGCTTGTGTGGTGGGGTAGAGTCTAGTTCATGAAATGAAGTGCAGAAGGTATGGTCCCTTGGGAAGTGGTTGTACCCAGGTCTTGTCACCGTTGGACAGGGCACCACTCTCAAAATCAACAGCCTCGCTTTGCTCATTACCACCGATCTCACTCTCCAACCAAAAGAAGGGGAGGGGAGGTCAAGAGAGAGGAGAAGTGGCAGTAAAGCACACCAAAATCTATGTCAGGGGGTGAGGCAGGGCAAGAAACTCGTTTCAGAATCAGAATCATCGATATTGGCCAAGAATGTCGAACATGCAAGGAATTTGTCTCCGGTAGTACAGGCTACACTAGTATTATTAATAACAAACAACTACGATGAATAAGGACATGGCAAATAAGTGTCGAAAGACTTCCCGTAATGTCAGGGTACCGTCGTGTAATAGTTCCACCCAATGGCAGCTATGAGACAATGTGCAAAGTATCCAGCTGAGCTAAAGTGATCAGTGGTAGAATACAATACTTTAAAAGAGGCGGAAGGTGGGAAGCATATTTTTTTAACCTGCTTTTAAAAGCCCAGTAGGATCATTGTTAGATAGTCTTGTTTTTTGTGTTTGAATGTTTTATTTCTATTCATTGATTGCTTTTTTTTAAAGACTACCACATAAAAATTACAACAAATATCTCCCCTCCATGTATTACTATGAATACAATCATAGAAATAATTGCTTTTGCTATTACAATACAATGCATCCTGTTTGATAAAGCGCTTTCACAACAGCTGCAGCTGTAACAAAGGCCTTAATAAAACAGTTAACATAAAGTAAAACAATAAACACAACACATAACATAAAACATGGACAGTCGTGCAATCTTAACCACTTTTCCCTCATCAGCTTTGTTGTTTGAAGCAGTTTGAGATGAAAGAGGAGAGAATCAAAGTGTCCTTTCACCAGTAGATCAGAGACGTCATGCTCAAAATGTGGTTATGTGGTATTCTTGGGCTGTATGTGATTTGCCTTGCTATACCGTACTGTCTTTAACTATTTATTTATTCATGTGATTTATGTTATCCACTATGGGAAGAAACCAGATAAAAGTTACAATATTTGCATTCATATTTTTAAATTTTTATCAGTCCATGAAATATGTTCAAGAGTTATGTTTGCGACACAATTCTCCCAAACTATGTGATACTGCTCAATCATATTGAGTATATTTTAAAATTCCTGCATAATGTGTCTCATCCGCAGTGTTCACTCTACAACTTCAGTCAAAACAGATTGAAGCAATTTCCTTCGATTCCCTTTTCCCTGCAAAAGGCAATGCTTGTTTCTTTTCCTCATTTCATTCACACTCACTGGGTCTCTCTGCCAGCATGAGCTCTTCTGGACCAACTGTGATAATGAAATACTGACTTCTATTTAATCGTTCCTTTGGCTCCCTTCACTTGATAATTTACATGAGAGCAGAAAAAAAGGGCCAAAGTTCTGAAGCAACCTGGAAGAAATGTATAAAGTTTTTCGAATACTGATAACATACATATAAGCGGTGGCCTTCCTGACTAACCTGAAGGTATGACCTTTTTGCACTTGTGTCTTTGTGCTTCTGTGTGGAAGTCAGGGTTAAGGTTAGAGGCAATTTCTCAAACAACTCAAGTTTAATCATAATTTCAGTTTAAAAAAAAGTGCTTTTAATATCGCGACAGAACTTCCAATGTGTTTGAAATACTGTGACTGTCTTACCTCCCCGAGCTTCAATCTCCACAAGGATGTGCCTGTGGACACTGCTACCCCGGAAAGATGATGTGTTATCAGCCTCTGGCACAAAAGCTATCATTCATAACCCGTCAGAGATTATGTAAATCTTTGCTGCTCATTCGGGCTCATTCGAGAGAAGTAGCGGCAGAGAAATGAATGCTTGGATGATCTGATGGGAGTTCGGCAAATGTCTGGTTTAACCACCCGCAGGGTGAGCTCTGTCTGTAAGATACAACTCAGGTTGACCTCAGAACTGCCTGTCATCTTGTCTCCAATTGTGGCCACACACTTTACACTCAACAGTGTGTGAGAAAGTTTCTCTCATCCCTTCAGCTTGGCCATCGTTGTCAGAGATACATTTCTTTGCCTTATTACAAAGTAAACTAAACCTCCATGTGTATAAGTCTTCATCAACAAGCTTCTACTACAACTATTTAACGGACTTAAAACTTTTTTGACACTTTCACATTTAGTTAAATCACACCTTGTATGTACAATTGCACACTTAAAAGTTGTTCTGCAAATACTGCGACTGGCCACTTTAAAATGGTGCAACAATTATCTGCACAACTGTTAAAACTCCCATGTAGTATTTGCACAATATTTGATCATTTTGGGACTGTTGGACAGGTGTACACCACTGCCCAAACAGTGACAAATAACCCCACGAAGCTGAAATTTTGCATCGGATGTCCAAATGGGCGGCCCGGTAGTCCAGCGGTTAGCACGTCGACTTCATAGTGCACAGGCACCGGGTTCAATTCCAGCTCTGGCCTCCCTGTGTGGAGTTTGCATGTTCTATGGGTTTTCTCCGGGTCCTCCGGTTTCCTCCCACATTCCAAAAACATGCATGGCAGGCTGATTGAATACTCAAAATTGTCTTGAGGTGTGAGTGTGAGCGCGGATGGTTGTTCGTCTCTGTGTGCACAGCGATTGGCTGGCAACCGATTCAGGGTGTCCCCGCCTACTGCCCGAAGACAGCTGGGATAGGCTCCAGTACCCCCCGCGACCCTAGTGAGGATAAAGCGGTTCGGAAAATGAATGAATGAATGTCCAAATGGCTCAAAGACCTAATGTTTCCATAATCTTGTTATTGCACTGCACTTTTTTTTTTTTATAAACTTTTAGTAAGCTATGGGTGGCCCGGTGGTCGTCTGGTTAGCATGTCAGCCTCACAGTGCTAAGGTGCAGGGTTCAATTCCAGCTCCGGCCTTTGTGGAGTTTGCATGTTCTCCCCATGCCTGTGTGGGCTTTCTCCGGGAACTCCGGCTTCCTCCCACATTCCAAAAACATGTGTGGCAGGCTAATTGAACACTCCAAATTGTCCCTAGGTGTGAGCGTGAGCGTGGATGGTTGTTCGTCTATGTGTGCCCTGCGATTGTTCTGGCAACCAATTCAGGGTATACCCCGCCTACTGCCCAATGACAGCCGGGATAGGATCCTGTGTGCCCGCGACCCTTGTGAGGATAAGTTGACCAGAAAATGGTTAAGTACCAAGTACCAAGTACAGTAGATTCTGATTGATTTAGTTCAGCATTCATTATTAGAAATGAACTGAATCAAAATTAAATAAATCATTTGGAAATTAACATCACAAGAGCGCTTAGACTAAATGACTGTAAAACACACCACTGGAAGGTAAGAGAGACATGTATTAGTGATCGTATTTTGGCCTGTGTATGTGTGTGTGTGTGTGTGTGTGTGTGTGTGTGTGTGTGTGTGTGTGTGTGTGTGAGTGAGAGAGAGAGAGAGAAGGGAGAATATTAATGGCTTTGGAGAAAAAAAGTGAGGAGGTTAACTTTTAGCGAGAAAGGTCCCTTCTTGATAAGAAGCCGTATATTTGACAATGTACGAGAAGATGTGCCGAGACGACAGAAATAAAAGGAATACCAGGAACAAGGAAAGAGGACAACTTTCCTAAAGTGCAATTTATCATTCTGGCGGTCTGGAAACAAAGCGTGACATTGCCGGAGCTCTACAACATTATTTTGTTCTCTCACTCCTGCCAACTCACTTTTCGCTCCATTTCAGTTTAATGCTGCAACCAGATCCTCAGGAGTAAGTAAAAGAGATCCACTAGTGCTCAACTAAATAGCTTTGCTGGTGCGTAAATATAGAAGCTGAATGAATTAGGATGTTAAATCACTTTTGGTTGTTAACGCCAGAGCTAGCAGTCAGGCATGAAAACTACTTCCTTCTTAGTGTTCTCCTTTGCTCGACACCACCTGATCGAGGGTTGGCGTATGAGTGGTTGGAGCATACTTGTACTCTGAAAACACATCTGAGTTAGGGTTAGTGCTCAGGTACTCCAGTCACATGATTTGACTTGAGTCAGGTAACCTGACCATCAAATTATGTCAGCTTAAAGTTAATTGCCATGAAAGCAGTGGTGAATGCTGGTCTGTCAAGGAAGGGAAGCTCAATTTTGGCCTACATCATAAAATGTGTCAGTTTATTTTTACGTGAATTCTACTCTCTGTTCCTTTGCAAGAAAATTGTCTGTGACCCTGTCATACCAACAAGGCGTCTTTTCCAGGGACTTAACTAGTGTCCTACAACAACTACAATAAAACCCACCAGAAATAAAAGATTATTCGTCGCTAGTCGTTTTCAACAAAGGGAGCGTCGCTAAGATGATTAGAAGAAGTTTCCAGTACAACTCAGAACAGAATGAGAATTGAAAAATGCTCCCACGGATGCCTATACCGAAAGATCGGCTCATTTCGCTGTCAATCAAAAAGAGATTCAGCCTCAGACAGATCATCCAATCATCATACAGAAAAGCTGAACTTCCGGGCCAGCCCATAAACGCCCACTGTCCATGGACTCCCAGAGACGCTGAGCGTCCAATGGGCGGGACAAAACCAGCATTTATCCAATGACTCATCTCGTTTCAATGCATTGGCACAACAGGCTCTGAACTCTCTCGACGCCCAGCATCCGCGCTGTAGACGCTCAGCGTCCACAAAGTATAAAGCACAGTGAAGCTGCGGGAATGAATGAGAAGAGAGTCGCGTCGTAACCAGTAATAAGAAGCTGATTCGGAACAAAAGTTGAGCGTGTTGTAGCGCATATTTAGTCTATGACATGTACACACAATTGTATGTACACGCATATATTTGATCACTTATTTTTTGACATTTTAGGGGAAGCTGAGCTTCCCTTGCAGTCTTTGAGCGATCGCCTCTGCATGAAAGCGATGGAGATAAAATGAGCACAAACTGTTATAACGACAGGCTCATGTCAACACTCGGTGCATGAAATGAAAGCTCACGATGGTAAAAAGCTAGTTGAGCCAAGTCAAAGACAAGCGAGTCAAAAACTTCTAGGAGATGAAAACTGCTGTTCGGTGGCGCGGATTCTGAGGTTACACATGGTAAGTGTGTCAGAAACCTTGGACCAGAAATTCTCCACACATTGAAAGTGCGCAAGAAATGCACGTAAGAAATTTACTTCAGCGCAGGAGGGCAAAAATATCCCTGTGCGTTGTCTCCAAAGAAATAGAAGTGTTAAGGATCTGTTGGAACTGTCTGATTACTTGACAGACGTGAGCGCTAAGTAGGCTGAGTTTTGGTCCACGGTGTGACAATGCTGGCCTCTAATTTTTGAAATATACAGTATATCTACATTTGCTGACCATTAATTCTGCCTTTTCTCATAGTCCCTATGCAAGCCCTGATTGTTCCTTCTGCTCTTCCTCCCACAGTCCGATAGTGAAGAAAATTAGTCATAGCCTGCAGAATGCAAAAAAAAAAAACAACAACAACAACAGGTGTCTCCGTCATGTATCTTCTCAAACTTATGAATGCATGTATTTAAAGCTGCACAGATTCAGCTAGCTTAATTGTTTCCAGCATTTGTTGAGCTCCTTTGTTTCAACAACAGAGATTCAGTCCCACTATTAGTTGCCTGCAGGGATACCATTGTGTAATTGTTTCAATGAGCTGGCACCCATTCAAAAGCTGCAAATACCAACAACAAATGTCCTCATTGCCAGCATTGCTGATTTAAACCTTCGACCTTCGAGTAACCAAAGGGTTAGCGGTGCCCCTCGGAAAGCAAGCATCCTTGAGAATGGCACTCAGCATTATACCATTGCAATCAAATTAAAGTGTGTGTGTGTGTGGGGGGGGGGGGGGACCAACAATCCCTGCTGGAGAAAGCAGATGCGAA
>CAAKHF010012821.1:3096-14302 GCA_901007745.1 Hippocampus kuda
CACACCGACATGTCAGTCTCCACAGTGAGCGAGAGAGAGTGAGAGAGAGAGAGAGAGAGAGAGAGAGAGAGAGAGAGAGAGAGAGAGAGAGACTGAATCATTCTGTCAAGCTACTATTACATAAAGAATTTCAACCTCGGTGTTCAGCGTAATAACAACTCACCTGCAGGGCTGTGGGATGTTCACAGGGTTCTGAACTGCCAAGGCCACACTGTCGCCTCTCTGAAACACAAGGTCGTAGGGTCCTTCCAGCACCATCATGCAGTACAGCACGCAGCCCAATGACTGGATGAGTACAGCAAGAAGCAAAGTAAGGCAGAGGAGCATTTGACAATGTCACTTTGGAAATAACATTCACCAATTAAAAGTAAAATATCAGGATTTACCCAAATATCTGTGCGCTCATCAATAACACAGTAGCTCTCCACATTGAAGAGCTCAGGTGCACGGTAGGAAATGGTGCATCGCTGGGCAGCCCAATCCTGTAAAGTCATTGCTTCTCTGGTACCCCGGACCTGGAATTGAGTCCCAAATGCGGAAATAAAGTGTTTCCAAGAAAGCTGGACAGTCGCCCCGAATCAGCCCCAAAAACTGAATCTTTTGTCATCGCCATCAACAGTGTGGGCCTGATTTACGAAACTTCCATAAAACGCTAATCTGTCCAAACAAATCAACATGGAAGTTGATCTGCTAACCGGGCATACCTGGGATTGGATTTGCAAAAGGGGCAAATTAGTTGTTTCAATCCAAACGCCCAAAATACTCGCACAGTAGATGGAATACCACATCAGCAAAACAATTTTGGAGTTTCTGAATGATCTCATGGGTGACTTGAAGCAAGTATCAAGAAGGAGTCATGCCATACCACCTATGACAAAACTCTTTTTCATTGCATCTTGATCATTTCAATGCACTATGGCAATTATTGCTGTCTTCTCCCAGAGAAATGCTTCAGATGTGATGTCACAAGTTTTAAACATAATGCTACTGATACAAGTTCAATGAAACAAAGCATGACTTTTGTGCAGTTGCAACTTGCTGTCTTGCTCCAAATTATTGGAGTGATAGACTGTGTTCAACTTGTTCCCCCCTGAAACATCTAACAGATGGTAATGGACAATTGTAACATAAGCTTTCTTTGAATGTGTGTTAGGATAGACCTCCTGAGGCACTTGTTTGAGACAGACCCAGACCTGATCCTAAGTTGCTGGATGCTGTAACTTTCTACTGCTACTGCCTTGAATTTCTTTATCGACTGCACCCAAAGCTTACTCAAACTGTATCATACCATTTAAGACCATGGAGTCATACATAGGAACAATACAGAGGCATTGTTTATGCTGGGTCACCCTCTTGCGAGGGCGTAAGACCAAAATAGGAAAAAAGGAAGGAATAACTAGAGGATGGTAGACACTCCCCAGCCACCGTGCAGAGTCTGTCTCCAAAGCCTGGGTATCAATGCTTCTGACATTAAAAACATTCTTAACTGAGACAATACAGTTCTCTGGTAGTTAATGCTAATGAGGCAGATATTAAAGAAAAAGATCCAGAAGAAGTTCAGATGGACCTTAACATGTGTAAGCTGTGTGTCATTCAAAAGGGGTCAAAATGTTTGTCTCTTTCACTCACACTTCCAATGTCATCTCTTCAAACATTTTACATTGCGGTGCTCTCTAAAATTGTCTTTGGTAAAAAAAGCAAAAAACAAAACATTAGAGCTACTGTCGCTAAAGTTTACACCCCTTATTTCAATAGGCCACTCTCCACCACTTGTACACCTGGTGCCAAATGTGCCGCTTTCTTTATTGACCATGCAAAACCCCCCTCGAACAGTGCGCACAATCTATTAGAGTGAACCTGCAATTTAGTCAAATGTAGGATCTTAGTAATCAGGCCATATGCGAAGGGTTCTCATAACTTTAATCCCCAAACTTGCCATTTGTTGTTTGTGGAACCAGTCACTTTTAAAACACACAACACAATTTTCTCAGTAAACATTATTAGGCAAGTTACCTAATCCGACCAGTCTGTCAAGATGGGTCACAAACCAGCCAGCTGTACTGTATCTTAAATTACACACTTAGGATATGTTAATCGAGTCTTCTCATAAATATTCTAAATGCTCAAGGCCTCTTACCTCAATGCGGGCTGTATTCATAGAGCCCAAATCCATCAGGACGGGGCTGTCATCCTCATTCAAAAGCACATTTGTAGGTTTAAGGTCTCTGACCAAACACATTGAGACGATTAGTATTCATTTTGAGACTAAAATAAAAGATTGCAGTGGTACCTTGACTGGGGTTCCTACAGCTCAAGAAAAGTTAAATTCAAGACTCTTATTCCATTTGAAATTAAATGTAAGACCAACTCCACAATGTTTTCACTGCCCATGTTGTGTAAATTTACTCCAGTACATTAATAATGCGCATATTTTCTTGGCCAAAAACACATCACTCTTTTGTTGGTCGTGACTGCCTAATGTTACTGAGACAGTCTTTACGACTGTCAGGTTAGTAAGAGATTTGAGACTATTTACAATCATTACACGATTGAAGTGCTGACATTTTTCAAGATTTTTGAAACTCCTATGTCAATGTACCACTGTATTTGGGTACAGGATTGTATAAAACGTTCTTACCGATGAGCATAACCTTTGTCATGGATGGCCTTGAGTCCTGAACAGATCCCACGAAAGATTTTTAAAATCTGTTTTTCAGGCATGTAGCTCTCATTTTCTCGAAGCTTCTCCAGAACTGACCACAGACTTCCCTTCTGGGTTTTTGTTTTTTTTTTGCACACACAGACAGAATGAGCATCACGGTATTTGACGGATGGTTGTTACTTTGCCAAAATAAAACCAAAAGAAAATTGAAGAAGCAACTTACTCTTATGTAAGGCAGAAGCAGCCAGGCTTCACTCTTCCCATTCCGCTCAACAAAGGTGTGTGCCACGAGGCTAAGTATATTGGGGTGATTAAACATCTGATGCATTTCCACTTCCGTCTGGGCTTCCTGACGGCCTTCTCGATCATGACACAGGATTCTCTTCAGGGCATAGAATCGGCCATCCTTTACCCCCTCAACAAGGTCCACGTAACTGAAACCACTGGAGAGAGAAATTATGAATAATTCTGCATTTTGTTGAAATGCAACTTTTGTCAAAAAAATGCAAATACCTATGCAAACTGATGTGTGTTTGCATCAAAAAGGGACCATATGTGTTATCTTACCCCTCGTCAAGTTTCTGCAAGAAGTAGTATTTTTTGCTGTCAATGGTGATGGAGCCACGGGAGCAGATGCACATAGTCTGCCCCATCTTGACTGGAACATTACATTATTTAAAATCTAGAAATAAATATAAAGCTCATTAAAGAGATGGAAATTAATTTATTCAACAACATTTTGCACAAGGATCGTAATCCTCATGTTTTGCGGTGGCGGGCGGTGAGTTTAGTATCTGGGTCTACAGACTTAATCATCCAACTCCATATATATCTGTGTGTATATATATATATATATATAAAAAAAAAAATCCTCGTCTCACCCCTCGGGTGGTGTCCGTCCCTCATTCAGCTCGGGTCCTCTACCAGAGGCCAGGAAGCTTGAGGGTTCTGCGCAGTATCCTTGCTGTTCCCAGCACTGCACATTTCTGGACTGAGATGTCTGATGTTGTTCCCGGGATCTGTTGCAACCACTCGTCTAGTTTGGGGGTCACTGCCCCGAGTGCTCCGACTACCACAGGCACGACTGTCACCTTTACCTTCCAGGCTCTCTCCAGCTCCTCTCTGAGCCCTTGGTATTTCTCAAGTTTCTCGTGTTCCTTCTTTCTGATGTTTCCATCACTTGGGACCGCTACATCCACTACAACGGCTTTCCTCTGCCCTTTATCTATGATCACGATATCTGATATATATATATATATATATATATATATATATATATATATATATATATATATATATACACACGAATAGTTTTAAATTGTAATATCAACATTCACCACGAGATCACTGACATGGCTTAGTTGCACTTGCACCGGGTCTTATACTGTGCTATACTGTACTACTGTCCAACGTGAGTAGGCCGAATAATTCTTTGCAGATTTGGAATAACATTTAGGACAAACATAGTACAGTACCTGAATAAAATTCATATTTGGAGTGAGTTGGCTGTTGGGATTAAAAAAAAAAATACACAAAATGACTTCTTGCACCTAATATTGGTTTCCTGTTCAGCAGGTTTGTGCTGACCTTGAATGCAATTTTTTATTTTTAGCATCCACATACAAGTACTGGAGGCAGTGCATCCAAGAAATATGCTAGCAAATATGAATGGTGAAAAAATTCTGAATTCAGGATTTGAATATATGCAGTGATTCTGATAAAGTTTAGGCCATCAGAAAGCTTGCTGGCTTGCCAGGTGTTTTGGAAGTGAAGAATTAAATTAAACATTTTTATGATTGTATTTACATAATTCGCCTTGGGGACAGAGTCAACCAAACGTGGCCTAACGCGGCTAAGAGTGTCGGAAGATCTAAACTGCATCACGCGGATAGGTTGTATTTTGACCTTTTATTACAGTTAAATAAGTGAGCAAAAATATTACGTCTTCACAATGTGTGTGTTTACAGGTCTAAAATTGTAATTACAGGACTGAAGACAAAATTCTATCTCCACGACATTCTCACCTGACGTAAACATAGAGCAACTTTCACAAAACGCCAGCATCATGAATGTGAGCAGTTTTTGGTCATTTGTTACCGGATAATTGCGTGAAATGATGCGCTAACATGGAGCAATGGAAGCTTACCTGTTGGTGAACATCAGCAGGCACCCTGCGTTCCGGTTGTATGACGTCACGGACTGGCATTCTTCTTCCGTACCAGACAGAAGAGTAAACCTTTGTGCGAGCGCCAACATGACAACCGATGTCCAAACTGTGTAATTGCACTACGGGAGTGTTGACCGAAGGAAAATTGATGGAAAGCTGTCATTTATATCCATGACCATAATGTATCTGTGCGCTTTTTTTTCCTCATTCGTAGAACATTTTTGCTGGTGGAACAACTGCATGTTACAAAGTGGCAGAACTGGTTATTATTTTCTTCACTGTTTACTTCTGCAGACCAAATGGTACCAACACATTAAAAATAACCATACGCGTGGAACACAAGGAACAACTATTTTGTTGTTGAAGGCTTATAAAATATGATTTTTGATAGAAAAATCATACAGATGTCACAGGGCGAGATCTGTACCTGTAAAATGAAGCACATTTAAAACAAAACTAAGTTTCCTTTATTCTGAAACTTTGATTCATGATTAATCATGCAAGTATTGACATTTTGAAAATATCTGTACGGCAGCTCACATTTTGATATTAGTATGGGGATTTTCTTGAGGCAGAACACACTACTTTGCACGGAAAAGGGAAAGTAGGTAAGGGTACATATAGTGAGTACTTAAGTGAAATTTCCAAACAAGTGGATGAAAAAAGACGACGCATTTATTCGTCATTGGTGGCGCTAAAACGCACACAATCGAAATTAGAGCGAAGAAGATGTTCGAGCAGCCCATTCATTCAAAATGGCGAACATGGAACGCAACAGGAGAGACCACCGCGACGACGGAGGTGATATCTGTGCCATTTTAATTTCTTTTACTAATCTTATACACGCATTTAAATTAGTCTTTGTTTGCATTGCTTCCCATATTCATAAATCGGGTAGAAAGTACGTCACTTATGGAGCCCTTCCTAAAATATAACGAGCTAACGAATCAAGTGTTGTTTAGCCAAGATACCATTGTGTTGACGTCGGTTGGAATTACGTTGAATAAAAAAACAATGATCAGCTGTTAATCAACGTATTAGTGTACCTACGCGCATTTTTTAACAAATGGTGAAAATATATTTTAGATAGGTAGCGATGCTCATACTCGAAGCAGTTGTGAACAAATTTCAAGATGGGCAATGCACGCATGAACTAAATTTAAGCGTTTTATGTGTCACATTTTGTGGCGACAAATATAGCCGTGCAGGTAATAATGTTATTTAGCTCTTTGTAACAAAACCGTTGTTCACCTTGGTGAGTTGTCTTGCCTCAAGCAGGGCCGCTGGAGGAGGGAGGCAGAGTGAAAACTAAGCCTGTCTCTTGTAGCACGGTGGGCGGAGGAGCGAGCAAACTCAAACGCACATCACAGCATCTTTCATCAGACGATGAGGACGAAACCCCGACAGAGACACCAGCGCCCCGCAAAGCCTCCAAAATAGGCTTCGGCATGAGCAGCAATAAATCCAATCCTATATCGATCAAGCTTGGCGCAAGTGTAAGTAGGTTGGGTATTTGATTGGGTTACTTATTGAATTGGTTGTGAGGGGCAGTCTCACCTTCTGGGGGACTGTAGTTTGAATCTGGACATTGGCCTTTCTGGGTGGAGTTTGCATATTTTCTGGCTTCCTTCCATATTATAAAAAAACATGCATATTAGAGCAATTAAAGACTCAGAATTGTTCTATGGTGTGACTGTAACTGTGAATATTTTGTCTATACTTTTGGCAAGAGCCGTCACACTCTGTACTTCCCTGTTTTGTTCCTACCTTCGAAGTCACCAGCATCTCAATCAATCAATATGTCAACTGTGGTTGACTTTATACGTCTTTATTACATCGTGTCATCATCTGCAGAGGTTAAAAAAGTATTAACCTTATTTTGATAAATATGAGTATAACATGCAGATATGTTTTCAATGGTAGGGAGCACAAGTAAAATGTTTTCAGAAAAAGATATACTAGAGTAAGGTACAAACTTATGGAAATAAATCTAGCTAAGTACATAAATAGAGCATTTGTACGTCTTATTTCCCACCACTAGATTTAAGGGAGGGCACAGATCGGTCTTCAAGATACCGAAAGCAAAGCAAGACTCTTTAGAATCTTTTTTTTTCTTGTCCTTGAGAGATTAGCAGAAAGCGTTTGTCAGCTAGCATAGGCTTTGCTCACGCGCGACCTGAATGAGGGCAGTCAATATAGAGTTGCTCTTGAGGAAACGTGCTAAAGCCCATATTTATGCATTATGCTGTAAAGTTTCACTTTCCTCTCCTCACAATGTTGCCTTAGAAACCCAAAGAGCCTGTACCAACAGCCCCTCCTAAAAAGCTTGGACTGGCATCGGTTTTCAATGAGGATGATGACGTAAGTACTAAAATCAGACCTTTTTTTTTTAAACTAACGAGACAATCATGAATGGAATTTCTTGCTTTTTAGCTTTTGAAATATAATCGAGATATTGTGAGCTAAAAGCTTTCATATGACTCAGAGAAGCAAGTTGATGGGGTAGACCCCTGTCTTTTTCTTCCTGCTAAGATAATAAATATTCTTAAAGACACACGTCAGAATTAGATACTGTTTCTTCATCCCACATGGACAAACACATACCAACAACAGGAAACACATTGACGCAAATGACCATTCCTGTTGACATGCTCCACATATACATGTATGGCCCTCACTGGCCGGAAGGCCACCAATGTAAATAAGGCGATAAATAAAATGTTCTCATTTTACAGAGCGAGCCGGAGGAGATGCCCCCAGAGGCAAAGATGAGGATGAAGAACATCGGCAGGTACTTCACGACTACATTGTTTTATTTCAGCCTAATCCTGTCATTCTAGACATGACAGTGAACTTTCATATAAAAGTATTGCTTTGGCGCCGTTTTGTGGCGTTTTGGTGCAGTTAATTGTATGGAAGTGATTTGAGGAGCGCCATTCAGACAAAAATTGTGCTTTGCTGCCCTTTTGTTGCATTCTGGTGCCAAGGAACTATGTGAAGGGGTCTCAAACTCCGATCCTTGATGGCCGCTTTCCTGCATTTTAAAAATTTTCCCTCCTCCATCACACCCGATTCAAATGATCAGCCCATCAGCAAGCTCGGCGGGAGCCTGAGAACGATCCTGATCTTTTGAATCAGGTGTGTTGGAGGAGGGAAACATCTAAAACATGCAGGACCCCCGGCCTTTGAGGACTGGAGTTTGACAATTGCACTTTAGCGGTATGTAAAATAAAAATAATTACATGAATTAAATGTTAACGGTACAATTCTTATACATTGAATAATTATTCCGGTAGAGTTGTTTCCTCTGTTTCAGTGCAGTGTTGATGTTGAAACAATGCGTTGGCAGGTTTCCACAATTCATTTCACTCTCTTTTTGGAGTGCTGTATACAGTATTTATTTCCGTTTTAAGACTCAACAAGTTGTGTTAAAAGTAAATCAAAACCAGAGATTCGCCAAATTAGGATTGAGTACAGGTCAAGTGCCGTGTTTTTTTTTTTTTTTTTTTTATCATTAAGTCAAGTTCAGTCAACATTTAACATGTTATTAATCTGGAATCTTTTTAGAGAGACGCCGACATCAGCCGGACCGAACTCCTTCAACAAGGGCAAGCAGGGCTTCTCTGATAATCAAAAACTTTGGGAGAGGAAGTTGAAGGCGCACACAGACAAATAGTGAAACAAAACTTTTTTTTTTTTTTCCTTCTTCTTACGTTATGGTTAAATCCCACCTGGGATCTCTACAAAGGCTTCAATTATTGGAGTCTCCACTTTGAGGCTGCCCTACCAAGCAGGCCTTTTAGTGTTCTCTGTTTAGGACCTTACATCTGTGTGCTGAGCAATGAGAAACACAGCAATATGTGATGAAGTCAACCGTGTAACATTTGCTGCACATTACATCTAATGGCCAATAAGAAAGGTTCACATCTCCCGCTTCTTCCTGCTTCATCGTACCTGGCGAAAGTGTACTTTACTTTTGAGCCGTTTTGTGTATACATGTAAATAGAAGTTTGTTTCTGGGTTTTTTTTTTTTTTGTGCTTGTTTTATCCATAGTAAAATTGCAAAGCGGTAGAACATTTCCGGTGACTTTCCATGGGAGGTTAGCATTTGAATTTTAATTATGTAATCCAAGCGATGGCTTGTGGGTGCAAAACCTCGTAAAAACTCGTAAAAGAACACTCATAAGGCCAGGTTCCTCCGTAGGTGGTTGTTTTAGTCAGGATTCTGCTAAAATATAGATTGACCAACGAGAAATTCCCAAAGAAACAACCTTTAATTTTTGTGAATTACTGTTTTTTTCCCATTAATTCCTATGGAAAGTTGCCGACGTTGAACATTTGCAACCCAAGTACTCAGTTGAATTTGTTGTATTCAAGAATGACTGTGACAGTTTTTTCTGTTTTAGTGACCTAATCTGTTTTTTTTTGTTGTTGTTTTTATCGCCAGCTGTGCCAGTTTATACCCCCTCCTTAAACTCCTCTGGTGTATTTTGGTGTTTTATCACATTATGAAACTACACACGTCTCTCATTTTATTGGTCAGACAAAGAAATAAATCTCATGTTGAAACCAAGTGTGAAACCATGCAAATGTCTGCCCCTAAAAAAAAAAAATCATGCTAGCGATAAGCCATAGTCATAGACAAGAATTACCAGAAATCAACCCTTTAATTGATACGATACAAAAAAAAAAGAGGCTATACCCTAAGGAAGAGCAAAATAAATCACAAATAAGATGTGCTTTTTTTTCTTTTTTTTTTTTTTTTTTGCTTTTGTCTTGTTTCAATTCTGTTACCTGCAACTCTGAAATCAACAATACAACATTTGAATTTAAGAATTGGTAACTTGAACTCTGACTACACACTATAGAAGATTGTTTTAACAGCCCAATAAACACTTTGGAAGATATTTTTGTTGTTTTCGTTTGGAATAAAAAAATGCAAACACCAGCATCACCACATAAAAACGTTGAAGTTTCCTCTCAAATGTAACAATTTTTTCCCTGTCAGACAATCTATTCATCATTGCGTTTTGCTTGCCGATGCTGTTCATCTGTACTCTAATTTGTTCCGATACTATGACACTGATGCCCATATGGCAGATGAATACATCTGAAAACAAGTGGAATCAGTGCATCCCCATTCCTTACTATTGGTTTCTGTGTCCAAAATGGGCATGTGATATGACTCCAGTGACAGGTCTTACTTTGTTTTTGGGTAAGGCCTTCCTCAGCAACGTCCAGAATTTGCCATTCACTCTTTCACTTTGTCCCAAATTCCAGTCTAGCCTGGGAAGCACCGTCAATGCCCTTCGAACCACTGAGGGCAGAGGGGAATCTGGCTCTACGAAACATTTGGAAGTTCTACTTGTCCGTATCAGCAAAAGTTTGAGAGTTGAGCTCTGCAACAAAACCTTGAAAGACAAAAAACCGAGTAATTAGTGGTTTTGCTGTGATGAATCAAACTTAAATGATTAGCAAAATCAAATGTACTGTTAGCTTCAGATATTTTTGGACAATGACGGTTTGATTCTTCCCTGCATACACTGCCATTATACATTTGACTGAATTCATGATTTAATTTAACAGGCTTCACAAAAATGTGGGATTCACCATTCAAGAAATTACAATCATTATGCAGACCACATTTGACATATTTACTCCCAAATGTATACAGTCATAGAAGGAAAAGCCTTTGCAGAGAGATTTTTGTGTGTATGTGAGCTGAGCAAGAGGTTCCCTGGTGAGTGTGAGAATTTGTATTGATGTGTTAGAGCGGTGCTCTCCAACCACAGGTCCGTGGATGCATTTTGGGTTTTTTTGTAGCGGAGCATGTATGCCACAAATGCTCCCACTGTATGTTATCACCCGGGCAGGAATATTCATCAGCTAGTTGCTGATTACCAGCTGGGTAACGACGGGAACATAGGTCTCAGTGTCGTGTGCAATGCTGTAGAAAATAATTTGCTCAAAATACAGCCAATGATCTTCCGAACCGCTTTATCCTCACTAGGGTCGCGGGGAGTGCTGGAGCCTATCCCAGCTGCCTTCGGGCAGTAGGCGGGGGACACCCTGAATTGGTAGCCAGCCAATCGCAGGGCACACAGAGACAAACAACCATGCACGCCCGCACTCACTCTGCTGTACACACCTAGGGACAATTTAGAGTGTTCAATCAGCCAGCCTGCCATGCATGTTTTTGGAATGTGGGAGGAAACCGGAGCACCCGGAGAAAACCCACGCAGGCCTGGGGAGAACATGCAAACTCCACACAGGGAGGCCGGAGCTGGAATCGAACCCGGTACCTCTGCACTGCGAAGTCGACGTGCTAACCACTGGACTACCGGGCCGCCTATCTTCCCAAATTAAAAGTGCATATT
>CAAKHF010012821.1:14322-29923 GCA_901007745.1 Hippocampus kuda
CAACCAATGGCAGGGCACACAGAGACAAACAACCATGCACGCTCACACTCACACCTAGGGACAATTTAGAGTGTTCAATCAGCCAGCCTGCCATGCATGTTTTTGGAATGTGGGAGGAAACCGGAGCACCCGGAGAAAACCCACGCAGGCCTGGGGAGAACATGCAAACTCCACACAGGGAGGCCGGAGCTGGAATCGAACCCGGTACCTCTGCACTGCGAAGTCGACGTGCTAACCACTGGACTACCGGGCCGCCTACGGCCAATGAGAAAGGTCTAAGTGATGAATAGAAGAGGCTCAAGGATGGAGACCTGGGGAACGCCTGTGGTAACTGAGAAAGGATTGGATTGCTTATTTGGCTTGCGTATCTGCCTTATTTTGGTTTGTGTAAGAGGAGTGGGTGATAGCTGAAAAGTTCAATTTTTCCGTTATTAATCAATGTGACAGGTTTTGACTTGCCTGAATTCCTGATTCCAGAACAAACACAGCATTGCTGTTGGACAAGTAGTCAGCAGACACAACACAGATGAGGATTTGACTTCTTCTGATTGCATGCACCACATCGTTTGTGTAGGCTGCCAAACAAAAATAGACGTCATTAGAAACCAAGACCCCACTCGCATGCATGTGTGGTGAGAATTGATCCTCTGACCTCCACCAGGAAGCATGTCCCTCTCCAGTAAACAGAGGCGATACCCCCACAGGTCTTCCAAAACCTTAGGAATCAGCATCTCCGGTGGCCTCAAATCATCCATAGCATATGGAAAGTTGAATGGCTCAAGTGTGGATGGATAATCTGCAAAATGGATATGTTGTTTTTGTTTTATTTTTCCTCCTCCAACCACAATCGACCTGAAAACGTGCCCCACATACCGTCCGATTCTGGTCCTGACCGTGAGGAGAGCATCAAACCTGCCTGCTCATGCGGAGTGGTCCACACATAAGACAAGAACACATCAAACTCTTTCTCATCTGATAGAGACGGGGAAAAAAATAAAATGAGGGATTTTAAATACATTTCAATTCACAGCTGCTGCCTAACTCAAAACAGTTGTTTTAACTCTTACATATTTATATTTAGCATGTACAGTCTGATCATTCTTTGGCTGTTTTAGTCTTTCACTCAAGATTACTCCTTGATTTTTGAAAGGCAAGGGTGCATGTTTTTGCTGGCGCACGTGCTATGCACACAGACAGTTCTCAGGGCCCATTCAAAATCCCAGGAGAACGCTTTCTCATAAAAATATGCAAATGAATTGGATGTTACACGTGACCTACAAAGACCAACATGTGCATGTGTTTGCTAAACTCGTGTACCTCCAAAATGATCACTTAAAAAAAAACTGTGTTCAACATTTAACATTATCTCGTCAAGTGTGAGCAAGCCCTTTTCATTTTCACTCAAGATAAAAAAAAATAATAAAATAAAAAGCCCAGTGCTAGCGATATATGTATGTTACTTTTTTTCACTATTTTGGCACTCCCTTACTGCATAAGTAGGTTCAAGATTCCCCCCCATTGGTAAATCTAAAATCCATTTTAACTGACACAGGTAAAATTTAGTGTACAGGATACAAATTTTGGAGCACTTGTATAAAACATTTTCATTTTTGTGTATTTTGAGGTCACTTTAGGAAAAGTAACCAAATATCAGTGTGGAAGAATGATATGTAGGATATATATACATTTATATTTTTATCACTTTTAAATATCAAAATGGGCTTTATTTGGAAAAATCAAGTACTGCTACTCACATATTCTATTATTATGTTCTATCGAGGTGACGTGATCTACTTTGCACCATTTTGAGAACTCAAGTTTCCGGGTGTGGTCGAATTTTGAGTTGTTCTGAAACCACATCCTGTGAAGATGAATGTCTGCATGCATTGTTGGTTTGCCGTTGGACATATACTGATACGTCTACCACAGCGTGTGTGTGTGTACGCAATGCATTCTCACCTTCATCAAGCTTTCCACTTTGAAAGCGTGATTTGTAGATTAGTTGGAGTTCCAACCATTTCACATGCAAAACAATGCCCACTCCAGCGACCAACAGCAGTGATGCAATTGGATAACCGACCAGTGATGGCCATTTCTCTAGAAGGAAAACATACTGGTTATATTGTAGGTTGTCTACAAAAAGTGTAATACTGGGGAAAAAAAAAAAAGAATATTTGGCTTTTTAGGGGTAGCAGGATCAAGCTTGACTTAATCTACAAACCCCGGACCTTTTCTGTCATGATCCACACCTAGAGAAAATGAATAAGCCTCAACCAAAGGCTTTTGAAGCTTCTAAAATGAACAGGAATGAAAAAGCATACTCAACCGCAGCTGTAACAATGTCCAGCATGTATAGTTAAGCATAAAACGTAAATCACAATAAATAAAGCCAAAGTAATGAGTTAACAAGACTATTGTAAACAAGCTGCTGATTCACACATAACAAGTGCAGATATTCAGCTAAACGTGCAAAACGGGCTTGCTCGACACAAAATTAACACTAAACAACAACAGGTGCCTCTTTGAGCTCTTTCTCTGTATTTTTTTTATTATTATTATTATTATTATTATTAAATTATTTTATACAATTATTAGTTCAGTATGTGATTTATACATTATGGAAATGTGTGCATTATATATTATGTAAGACTTTTTAAATGACATTACACCTTGACATCACACATACTTGTCGGGGGCTAAAGCTGAACCTTCCCTGATGATGTCACCACAAGGAAACAAACCCAGACTTGGGGACTGGAGTCACAGTGACTTGGACTCCAGTGGACTCACGTGACTGTTTTGATAACTTTTAACTTCACAAAAACTCAAAGACTTGACTTGGACTTAGACTTGGGTGGGAATGGCTCGCTGTAGGGGGAAAATGTTATTGCGTGTAGTTAAAGGAATTCGATAACAGCTGGGTGGCACGGTAATCGACTGGATAGCACGTCGGCCTCACAGCGCAGAGGTGAAGGGTTCGATTCTGGCTCAAGCCTTCATGTGCGGGGTTTGCATGTTCTCTCTGTGCCTGCGTGGGATTTCTCCGGGTACTCCAGTTTCCTCCCACATTCCAAAAACATGCATGGCAGATTAATGGAACACTTATCGGAACACTCTAAATTGTCCCTAAGTGTGATTGTGATAATGGCTAGCCACTGACAATAAATGTAGTAAGTACTTGTGTTTTGTACGACAATAATGTGACAAAAAAAGAAAATAAGCCTACTTTTATTTTTCCTCTTGAGCTTGACCGTGGCGCTCATGTTGCCAACAGAGTTTGAGGCCATGCAAGTGTACGTGTGATTGAGATGAAGTGCCGTCACCTCCCGTATGATAGCGGTGTGTGTGACCTTGAACTCTTTAAATGTCACCTTTTCCTGTCTGGATCAAAGAGAATGCAAATTCATTTATGTTTCAAAATAAAACATTCCCTCTGTTATCAGCAATTACTAAATATGTGACAGTGACTCACTGTTGGCTCTCTGTGCTTAGCGGAGTTCTGTTCTCCACATTGCCGCCGTAGTTTATGTACCACTGCACTCGTGGTGAAAAGTTGAGTTCAAAAGGAAAATGTACCAGACATGTCAGCGTGTGGGGTTCTCCTAAAACGGGGGAGGAGATGATAAATAGCAATCATTAGGGCTTTACATGTCATGTAACAATTCAGCTTAACAGTGAAAATGAAGCACTCCGTAATATTACAGTATCAAGAGTTGGATTAAGTCAGGAAAGTCCATCTGAAGGCCCAGGTAGCAAAAGCACAGCCCTCCACTGGTTTTAATGCCACAAAGTAAGATGATTTCATTGGTTGTACAGTGCTTACCGAACTCCACTTCCTGTGCTGTGCTGTTGTCCCGTATTGTGATCCTTGGAGGATCACTCACTTCTTTAAAAGCTGATGAAAGGACATGTGCTCATTGATTATTTAAAAAAAAATTTTTAAAGAAAGCAAATAGATAAAGTTCGAATTTTACCGCATTACAATTACTGGATATGGATGGAAAAAAATAAGTACAGTACACCTCCAAACATTCCAAGCAAATTCAGATAATCACATTGTTTAACCCCTCCTCTGTCAGTCGGTGAAAATATCAGTCGAGATTTTTGTTGCCAAAGCAATTTAAGTATTACCAAGGCACCATCTTGTGGAATCTTGGTGCCAAGGAACTATGTTTTAATGAGTTGAGAAGTTTCATTTGAATAAAAGTAGTGCTTTCCCCTCATCTTGGTGCCCAGGATGACTATGTTGAAGTCAGTTGAGAAGTTTCCTTAAGACAAAAGTATTTTTTGATGCCAATTTGTGCCATTTTGGGGCCAAGGAACTATATTGGAGTGAGTCAAGCAGCTTAATTTAGACAAAAGTGGTACTTTGCCACCATATTATGGCCTCATGGTACCAAGGAACTATGTCAAAGTGAGTCGATGAGCTACATTTAGGCAAACGTAGTGCTTTACCACCATCTTGCGACATCTTGGTGTCGGGGCAGCATGTTGAAGTGACTTGAGGAGCTTCATTTAGACTAAAGTAGTGCTTGATCACCATTTTGTGGCAATTACAGTGTAAATAAATTGTACAATTTTTAGGGCTCAAAGCTACAGCTAAGGCCTCAGTCTCTATCCCCCTTAATGACAGGGGGACACTGTGAAGCTAACAGGGTATAACCAATATAAATGAAAATGTAAAGCGTACACTCATTTTAAATGTCCTATCACACACACACACACACACACACACACACACACACACACACACAAGGGGTCACTTACGTATGGCTGTTACGGTAACAGGCCTCCTGAAGGTCCATTTTACTCCTTGTTCTACGAAGTGTTTATCACAAAAATATTGCCCTGTGTCGTAGTGGCTAACTGTGCAGAGATGTAACTGGCCATTCTTCACGCAGAGGTCACGATGCATTTTTGACATCCTTCTGTCACCCTGAGTAAAAGCATACCCAAGTTCTTCTATTGTCATTAAGATTTTAGGATGCAGCATATGTCTGCCTATGTCTCACCTTGTACCATGTGACACCTGCGCTCTCCGTACAGTTGAAACCGGGGCAGGGGATCGTTCCTCCTGCACCAGCAAGCAGCATGACAACCCCCTCAGCTATGTAACATGGCAGGTGCTGTTTGTCCAACACCTGGAGGTAAAGGAACATTTTGCTGCCGTTCGACAGCACAGACATCCCAAACATGTATTTCATGGGAAATTCAGTAGGAAATTGTGAGAAAAACACAAAGCACACTCTTTGGGGAGAATACAAACACCAATACACCCTGAGTGACTATTTAAAGTTATTTTAAATTTAAAATGTTCTCATTGTTCTCAAACAGTGGAAAAAAATGTCAAAAGAATCTGTATCGATAACCAGTCACAAATGTGAAACTAAGAACCTATAAATGTGTGACTGAAGTCACAAAGGCGTAACGAAAATCTACAAATGCATGACTGAGGTCACAAATGTGTATCGAGAAATACAAATGCGTGTCTGATGTGACATATGTGCTTTTCAACTTTCTTTGCTGTATGCATTTCCACGAATAAAGTGACTCTGAAAAGTGGGATACACGCTACCCCGAGTGGTACGTCTACTACCTCAAGCAGAATGCGAAAGAATCACTGATAAAATGCATTATGTTACAGCAGGTTGAACTTGACATACATTTGCACTTTTACTTTTAGAATTATTTGTTTTCAAATGTACTGGTAAATACATTTGAAAACAATGTAAAATCATTATCGAGTGGTTTTTTTTTTCATGTGGTATAAAACAGTTTGAGAACCACCACTCTATTCCAACTGCACAGAAAATAAGCAGCATTACCCAGTAAGCAAAGTGTAATTTCCTGAATGTTTGGCTTTGATGAGGAACTCGCTCCCACAGTCAAAAGAAAAGCCTCCATCTTCTTTTCTGTCTACTCTAATCTTGTACCATGTCACCTTGTTGTTGGTGCACGGCATCAGAAACATTTCACCCTCCACCACTCGATAGTGCTGCTGGGGCATCGTCATGCGAGGACCTGGAGACATTAACAGAGAAAATATCTTTGGTTTAAACAATAAACATATTCTTTTGGTTCCAAAACAGTACCTGTTTTGTAATGTTGATTGCTTTTCACACAGCATCCTTCCAAGAAAATGGGAAATACCCAAAACAGCAAAACATATTCAGTTTGCATCACGTTGATATGATCACCTAATGACATTGTCAGCACTTTCTCTCAAACCAGCATGTGCTTTCTGTTTCTTGAGTAATAGAGCAGCACTTTTCCGAGAGGATGAAGATACTGAAGTAGGTGGAAGCTAAAGTAAGCTGTCGCTTCCTGTGTTGTTGCATCAACAATGAGATCATGAAAATTGCCCTGGTGTTCGTGTTTGTTGAAAGCTGTACCACAAATTTCATAGTTGTAATGTAGGTCACTTCTTATAAAGCACAAACTGAATATATTGGATGTAATTAAAATGACACATTTATTAGTTCAAAGGTCACAATACAATGTAAACTGTTTGGATGTCGTACCAGGTTATGGCAAAACATGCCAGGCAACACTGAGCAATGTTTACTTCTCTTATTGCATTTGCTGCTGCTTCGTGTGTTAACGTAGCTACGGACCATGTGCACGGCAACACACTGAGCATTTCTGGTGTGAAGGTGAGGCGGGTTACAAGTTTCCGCATTTGCTTTTTTTAAGGGGACGCCCTCTGGAGGAAAAATAACCTCATTCTTTAAATGTGTGATAACGTGGGTTTGAGGAATTGATATTGTGAATAATTCGTAGCCGGTGCCTCTCAAGGTGGAAATGTCATCTAAAATTCTTGTCCAGCTAAATTTCTATGATGAAGCTAATATTTGCTCATTGTCTTAGAGTAGGGATGGGCAATCGGTGGCCCACAGGTCACGTGTGAACCCCGATTAAAGACAAAAGCAGGGGTTTTGGAACTATGTTGAAGTGGATTGAGGAGTTTCATTTCCACAAAAGTGGTGACTTGCCACCATCTTGTGGCTTCGATATGCAATCATAAACTTTTTGGGGATGGTTGGGGTTGTCAACTACGCACAGATTTTCATAAGAGATGGCAGGACTTTAAAAGCAATTGCGACCAGTAAACTGGCAGAATGTCAATGCATTACCATTCAGAGGTAATTTTATGTGTATAATTGGTAATGTTTACCAATTTTTCAACTGAATATATTTGTATGAAGGTAGTGAAGCTGTTCAAATGTAAATATCATGAATTAAAAATGTTTTTCTGACTTGCATGCTCAGTGCTTGATGCTCACCAAGTGTTCCAATATGAACCAATGGAGTAGACCACGACATTCAACAGTCTCTTGTGAACAAAGGGCTGACGGAATCATCTTTATTGATTCATAGCACGCTGCATGAAGGTTTGATTTAAAGCATCTAATTTTGACACAGTTTTGAACAGGTTTATTTTTTGGCTCTCATGTCCCACTCTTAGACCATACTTTCCGAGAACTACCCAAGATAGCATGAAAGCAACCACTGTAATTTGCAGTTACTTCACGGTACGATGAAAACAACACCAGACATCGCAAAGAAAACTGAGCGTGATCTCAGGATCTCATCAAATTGTGTGCAGGTGTACTTGAGGTTCTTGAGGACAATTTAACATGGAAGAGCTTCTAAGGGAAAAGATTTGTTTCCAGTGCATGCTGCCGGGAGGTGATAGCGGAGCTCCTTCCAGAAGGCGGAAGAAGGCGGCAGAGAACTTAAGCCCTTCCATGTGACACAGTTGTCCGTCTTCTCAAGGAGCTGGAAGGCCTCTTGTATGGAATCCCATTTTGGTCCTTCTGCACACTCAGGTTTGATGACAACTAAGCTTGTCTTGCGTTCCACTAGGGCTGCATGGATGGCACTCAAAAAGCCAGTCTCCAGACTCTGAGCCGTAGGGGAAGGTACCAGGACCACTGATTGGCTTTGTTCTATGCAGTCTAGCAACGCCTCAGGCACAGCTGCGACAAACCAGCAAAATTATACATTAGCTGATAGGTATTTGACTCAAATTATGAAAATGAAATAGAATACCTTTCCCTGGATGTACATCCCGATTAAAGAGGCATAGTTTATAACCCAAATGGTCTTCTAGAACATTTTCCAGCCACCTTACATCACATGGTTTCAGTCCTGGGACTTTGTCGCTCTTGTAACACATCAGAAACACATCATAGGTCTTCCCATCTAACAGTAAAAAAAGGGAAAAAAACAACAACATTGTGTCACAGTGGTCCATTGAGTTATGAGTAACTCAACATGAGTTTTTCCACATACAAGCCAACGTTCGGCTGATTTTTTTAATAACTTGAGAGTCGAGCGCTGTATGGTGGCGGTGAACTCAATTCACTTCACAAGAATCAGCAACTTGGTAGAAATATCCTTCAAAAAAGAGGTTTCAAGCAACTGTTTATTGCCACTTGCAGTTGCTCAAGTTGACTCTTAGACTTAAAGTCTTTATCCATCCATCCATTGACCACCGCGTATCTGGGGTCGGGTCGCAGGACCAACGGCTTTAGCAGGGAAGCCCAAACTTCCCTTACCCCAGCCACTTCTTTCAGCTCTTTGCAGGGGATCTCAAGGCATTCTCAGACCAGCCGGGAGACAGTTTCTCCAGCCGTCCTCACCAGGGAGGCATACAGCAGGCATCTCATCTAGCTCCTCTCAATGTGGAAGAGAAGCGGCTTGACTTGGAGCCCCTCCCGGATGACCAAGCTTCTCACCTTATCTTTAAGGAAAAGCTCGGACACCCCGCGGAGGAAACTCACTTCGGCCACTTGTATCCAGGATCTCGTTCTTTCGGAACATAGATAGGAGAACCCACCTCAGAGTCCCCAGACTCTGCTTCCTCTAATTAAGGTGAGTCAATGGAACTGAAATCTTCAACGTTTTCTGCCCACCGACTCACAATGTACCAAGTCAAGATCAGCAGCGCCCTATTCTCACTCTACACAGTGTAAATGGTGCAGGGCTTCCTCCTCCTGAGACGTTAGATGCTGGACCGGATTTTCCTCAAAGCTGTCCAGAAGTCAGTTTCCATGGTCTCACCAAACTCCTCCCATGCCTGAGGTTTTGCCTCAGCAGAAGCCATGTTCAGTTTGGCCAGGCTGGCTCCGCAGTGCCACAAGTGAAAAGCGCCAGCACTAAGTTAACGCACTAGTTAGTCAAAGTACCAGTGTCTCATCTCAACTCAACTCATCTGTCTTTATAATATTCCTATAGTGCACAAACGGTAAAATAAAATAAATATAACAGATGACTGACTCTCACCTGCGGTTCTCCTGTGGCAGCCCAGAGTGTCTCGTAGGAAGAGAATGATTTCAATTTTGAATTTGACATAGACAATAACAGTCGTAGCCATTACTGCCAAAATAATCACCGGGCAGAGTACCACAGAAATGTGGAAAGGCCGAACTGAAAGGAGAAATAAAACACCCAATACAGAAAATGATATAGAGTAGGCAGATAATAACATTAAACAGCGGTGGCAGGTCAATGGAGACCACTGAAGATTAAAAATTTATGAAAACATTGATCCATCCATCCATTATCTCAACCGCATTTCCTTACAAAATAAATAATATTTAAAATATATATTTAAGTCGATTATGAGCAGCATGAGCGGGATAAATCGCATATAGTTCATGATAAGTTGTTTTGTTCTGTTGTCTGTCTCCATGGACGTAGTTCTGGTGTGGGGCACACATATCTTTTGCATTTTAATGTTGGTCATGAAAGTGGAAAACTATATATATCGTTTGAGGTGGAAAAAGGTTTCACAATTATCAAGCTCGTTCTAGTCAATTGTACATTGAGAACACTGGATATGGCCACGAGACGTCATCACTGTCATCAATCATGCTCCCAGTCAGCTGCAGAATAGTTTTAAAAATTCTGCTACTGGTCGATAAATGACTGAATGGGTTGGGTCCTGAAGACATTAAAGAAAGGCTGATTGATTATTAAGGCCAAAGATCTGAAGACTTGGGTCACCTAGTGGAGTCCAGAGTTCAAGCAAACATGGTGAAGCAGCATTATGGAATAAGCAGAAGTGAAGACACCCCCGAGTGTTAACGCTTTTAAAACTACTTGCCTCGTGTATGAAATGTGCTATACTGTATAAATTAAGATGCCTTGCCATCCAAATAATAATAAAAATTATTTATACAGCAGCACGTTTTAAATGGTTACTTTATCACGATTCCTTGCTTTCCTGTCATGGTGAAAACGAATGACTTAGATCTCAAAGGAGAAATCAGCATTTTTGTCCACGCAATGCAATAGTTAGAGTTAGACTTGAGCATACACTGTCAGCTGTAACAGTTTTCAAGTTTTGTATAAATCCCGCGTGGAGGTTTTACATGATGAGCTATTTAACCTTGCATCCATTGATCAACCTTACCATTTTTGGCCAAGGTGATAGTGACAAAGCTCGGGTAGTCAGAGATGGATTGCATTTTACAAGTGTAATCATTTGCTAGATCATCCTTTGTTACTCTTTTGAACACCAGATGTTCTGTGTGTTTTACTCCTTCGGTCATATGTTCCCTGTAAAATGAGATCAGAACAGTAAGATTAGGGGGCAAGTTGAGATTTGTTCATGAGTTGTGCATGTGAATTGTTTACCGTGTAGAATTGGAGAATACTGGGAAGGAGTCATTCCTTTCCACAAATGTGTTCCCCTTCAGCCAAAACAAAGAGCTCCAGTCTGAGTAAAGCACAGCTTCGCATTTAATCACAGCTGGTGAACCTGAAAAAGCAGGTTAAGAAATAAAAAAACGTTTGAAGACAAGAGCGAAGGGCACAGTGTCGTGGTTCACACATCCTGCGTGGATGCAGCCAGTGTGGGATGGATGAGCTCAAAGAGTTTTCAGGTGTGATCGTGAGTGTGGTTGGTCGCCTCTCTCTGTGTGCTCTGCGACTGACATTTTCTGTTGGCTGTTTTCCCAAAGTTTATTGGGATCGACACCAGCTCCCTGTGGCTCTGAACAGGAGAAGCAGTAGAAAATGTGGGGAAGAAATACAAGAGTGATGCTCACCCACATCCACATAAATAGTTTCATTTGCCAGCGGGTATGATATCACAGCATGTTTGTCCGAGTTTCCTATGAAAATACAAAAAGAGAGAGTTCAATATGTGTCATTTCAGTTCCTCCAGTGCCGTGAAAAAGTATTTGTTCACGTCCTGATTCCTGAATGAACTGTTGAAGAGGTGTTTCTGGTGGATTCATTTTGGTCACGGCCGCAGAATTCATTGTTTCAAGTAATGAGAACAAGTCGTGTAGGTCCTGAAGTAGAAAAGCAGCCCCGGACCATTTTTCTACCACCATATGATGGGATGCACACCTTCCAGAAAGTTTAGTTTTGGTCTTATCAGTCAAAAGGATATTACTTTGATGATCATCACGTTTTTTGGCAAATGTGTGTGTGTGTGTGTGTGTGTGTGTGTGTGTGTGTGTGTGTGTGTGTGTGTATCTTTGGATGTTGTTCTCGGTTCTTTTGTGACCCACGTGCACGAGTCATTACACTCTTGGGAGTAATTTTTGGAAAGGTTCACCACTGTTCCCTGTTTGCTCCTTTTGTAGATTTTGGAGTCCCAAAATTTTGAAGAAAGCGTTTTAACCTTTTCCAGATTGAAATCTGTCAGACCTTATCCATATTTGTATTTATATTGCACTTAATTGAACTGTGTTTTCTTTTCTCTTCTTTCTTCTTTCTACCCACAATCTTGCTGCTGAAGGCTGTAAATTTCCCCAGTGTAAATAAAGATATCTTATCTTATCTTATGAATTTGAAGGACTTTGTGGTTTGTCATTGTTCTTGAATTTCTTTGAATTGAGAAATGATGATGATTTTTCTTTGTGATTTTGTATCCTACTTCAAATTTTCTGACAGGTGCAAACACATCTGGCAGGAATCAGGCCTCGGCCAGAGAAGCATTTGGGTGTCTTTGTGAAGTACTGTACTGGTATTAAAATTTGCTTGCTCATCCAGAATGTTTAAGACTTCAAAATTTGACCCCCCCCCCAAAAAAAAAACAAACAAACAAAAAAACCACCCAGCCACAATCAGGAAGGGAGCTTTTTGTAGTCTTACTCTGATTAGGCTGGACGTCCAACACCACCGTATAACTCATGTTATACATTTGACCATCAAAAAGATAAGACCTGGTGCAGGTGTAGACACCATGGTCTGTGTCTTCCGTACTTGGAAAGTAGCCGTAAACCTCCTGTGCCGACTCACCCTCCTAGAGGATCAATTAGAATATTTCAATCTTAAATCATTCATTCAAATTCTGGAAAATATTGATGTAGAACAAAGTAATGATTTCAAATACCTTGTGCCATGTAATGTCACGACTGGTGAAGTTGGGATAATGTGAAGGCGGGATGTTGACGTCGGGACATTTCAATGTGCAGGATTCTTGTGTGTAACATGTCATCGGGTACCGAGTTCTGTTCTCCAGCTCTCTGGTCAATGTGTTGTACACGGTCAGCCTGAACCACAACTGGTCCTTTTCATTCCTGTCATGCGTACGGGGTTCAGAGATCGGAGGAGGCCTGTGGTAATGTACGAGTTCAAACCATTTGGTGTGATTCCAATTTACCTTTGTGAGCACGAGTAGTTGCCCTGATGGTTTACTGAAGCAGCGAGAATGAAAAGGCTCCTGTCAAAACACAGGAGACCCAACTGTCTCTGCTCAGCAGGCGACATGTTGCTCAGGTCCATCTGCGGCTTGTTCTCATTGGTCCATATCACTGGTCTATGATCAAGATGTGCCGCCCGTCGACACTGCAGCACCACCATCTCACCTGCCTTGACATAAATTTCCTGGCGGGGTCTTGCCACACACCGGGCTGTGGATTAGCAGTTTGCTCATTAGTAAGTGTAACCTTTCAATGGGGTTATTTCAGAATTGGAGGATGTTCAAATCGCATTTCAAATCATGCATTTTCCCAAAATGTTGGTGCTTAAATTGTACTTCAATTCTTGAATGACCCAAATACATTTTTTTAACATGTTGAAGAGCGTTTTTTTGTTCTTTTTTTAACCACATCCTCATTTGTGGGCATCAAAGGATCTTGTGATTTCAAGAAAAAGAAACGCAGCATTTCAGCAATATGCAGTGCATTAGTGTCACAAACATGCCTTTGTTCTTTTATCAACTATACATTTGATCTCAGAGGTACGATACCAGAACAACAACAAAACATTTAGAATTCCAAGTGCGGTATGTACTTGATGAGACAACTTCAGTGTATGCATTTGTCTGAATGAAATGCTGAGAGCACATTTGACCCATAAAAACTGTTCAAAGTATACATACAGTACTCACAAAAAGTATTGTGAATCTTTCTGTTCAGCCACAGAACATGCCAGGTTTCCTCAGTTGCTTTGGTACATTTCTCAGATCAGAATTTAATTCCTCAAGACTGCTTGTTTAGTTTTGACATCATGGTGTCACTGGTACACATCAAAAAAGCAGTTTTTCATTTCCATGAGCAAGTTTTAAATGCTTTGCTACAGTGCCCCGAAAAACTTTTTTCCCCCCCTTCCTGATTTCTGTTCTTTGCATATTTATCACACGCCATGGTTTCAAAAATTCCTCCAGAGCGATGTGAAAGACTCATCACCAATTATCGCAAACCCTTGATTTCAGTTATTGCTGCCAAGGGAGAAACAACCTATTAGTAGGGTGACATCGGGACAGGTAGGTTTGGCCTTTTTTTTTTTTTTTTGCCTTAATAAATTACATTGGCATTTAGAAACGGCATTTTATAAATTTCCTTGGGTTGTCTTTGTGTGATATTAAAATTGATTTGATAAACCGAAACCTTTGTGTGTGGTAATTACGCAAAGAACACAGAAATCAGGATCTTTTCACGCAAAATGCTTGAACAAGTTGCCATCATACAGTATGTCCAGCATATTTGAATACATTTCCATTGTACAGTACATTTTTCCCAGGCGAATCTTTCATTTTGCAATTAAAGGGACATGATATGTGAAGCATTAGCGCAACCAATGATCAACCAGTTTTGTGGGCACGAAGCCAGGAATGAAGGTGTAGAAAGACTGCACTGTAATTCCCACAGCGTTGCATGTAATCCCTGTTAATAAAACAAAAACAAAACAAACAAAAAAAAAACAGCATCGGCCACCATGGTCCTGTTGTGCTTTTGTGCTGGTCTTGCTGGTGTCACCAAAAAGCAAAACAAAAGATCCAAGATCCAAGCAGCCGAACCCTTGATCACTGGACAATCCAGCATGTTGCTTGGGCGCTGCCAGGAGCTGGTGACCAGCTTGTCTTGATGGTGTCACCAGCTACCAGCAAGTTGGTCTTGCTTAGTGGCTGTGGCTCAGTTGGTAGGGCAGACTGCTCAGTGAGTGAAAGTTTGGCCGTTTGAACCAAAGATGCATTTTTGGTTTTGCTGCTCGTCTTTCTACTGAGACCAGTACTGGTGTTTCCGTACTGGAAATTAAAACTTTCCAGTACGGAAACACAACAAAACCATGCTGATCAATCCTGCATGTTTTTTTTTTTTTTTTTTTGCTGAGCCTTTTTCCCAAAGGAGATTGTCCCATGTCCACGTTTCTTTTTTTTTTTTTTTTTTGTCTCTGCAGTGCTGTCTTTTCCTTTGTATACCACAAGGAGATGGATGCCAACTAATTACATTGCAAAGAGTAAAAGTGAAATGAGAATCTTATCCAGTCTCTTGCAATCAATCTTCCACATACGCAAAGGTACAACTTTCAATTTAGAAGACTGAATTTGTCATGAAAATTTAAGCAGCGCTTTACATCAGAACACCCTGCAGAATACATTGTTACATTGACGACATGACGAAGCAATGTCATAACATTGACAGGGTTATCCGTACATAATGACACAAAGACTTGTCGTTCTGATAAGTTCAGTGATATAAATAATGACTTTTGAGAGATGTACTGAGCATTTTGGGGAAAGAAAATGTCTTTTGCAGAGGAACCGTGATGATTTGCCGTTTGTTGTGAGAAATGCACTTACAGGTTTGCAAATTAAATTCTGATCTGAGAAAGGTATCAAAGCAACTGAGAAAAAAAATGTAAGATAATAAAAAAAAGTCTTGAAATATTAAACATTTGAACATGTGCATTCTGAAGAAGTTCGTCACCTATAAAAGGAATGGTATATTTTAGGTTCATCTGGAAATTTCCCCCTTTTTTTTTGTGAGTGGTATATTTGTGTATTTGTTTTCAATGATACCAAATATAATGTAATAATCGTACTCTTTGTTCACTGACCTGTTAAAGATGCAAGTAGTAAAAGCATTTGAAGCTGAGGCACCGTCATGATGTTGTTGATGGCTGTCGTCAAAGTGAGCCCAAAAGACTTCCTTTCAAACACGCTCAGTGGTTTCTCTGAAGATTTCCATGTCAGTGAAAATGAAACTTCAAGCAAGAGCGTCAAAAACAGCCTTCACTGCAGTTTCCAAAAAACGAATGTGTAGAGTGTAGACATTCACTGAGGAATAAATGATGTTTTCTTTGACTGTCAGAGAATTGATCTGGCAATATGTTTTTTGGTGTGACTATAGATGGA